>BTHU01000002.1:7753907-7991407 GCA_036184795.1 Tokudaia tokunoshimensis
CGTTTTATTTTATGTACTGCAGTGTCTTAATATACATACAAAATTTTCTGCTCTTATAGAAACATAATGGCTTAACTACTGAACAAAACACATATATTTTCTGCTACTACTTGAAATGAAAGTATGAAATGAGCATACCTTTGGATCAGAGAATTTTGATTTTTAAAATTACCGTGTAAGTTAATTTTATTTTTATATAAAAAGGGTATAAAATGCATTTTTTTTTTTACTTAGGACAAGAACAGAATATCCAACAATTTCTGAAATGTTCCTAGATATACTTCTGCCACTTTGAACTACATATATGGGAAGTGACAGTCTTAGCATTGAAAACCTTTAAGATCAAAATCTTGACCACTTTTTTTTCTATTTACATTTTAAATGCTAAAACCTTTCCCAGTTTCCCCCTCCCCAAAAACCCCCAACTCCTCCTCCCACCCCCTGCCTCAAAGTATATGACCCTCTAGCTGACCCCCTCCCCCTCCCCTCACCTCGATTTCCCTTTGTTGGGGCATCTATTGAGCCATCACCAGACCAAGGACCACTCCTCCCACTGATGCCTGACAAGGCATTCCTCTACCACATTTTTGGCTGGAACCATGTGTACACCTTGGTTGACGGTTTAGTCCCTGGGAGTCCTGGGGCATCTGGGTGGCCGATGTCGTTGTTCTTCCCATGGGGCTGTAAACCCTTACAGCTCCTCTGGACTGTCCTCCAACTCCTCCATTGGGGACCCCACACCTAGTCCAATAGTTGGCTGCCAGTATCTGCCTCTGTATGTGTAAGGCTCTGGCATCCCCCCTACCCCAGAGACAACCATGACATGCTCCTTTTGGTATGCACTTCTTGTCGTCCATAATAGTGTCAGGGTTTGGTGACTGTTTATAGGATGAATCCCCAGGCAGAGCAGTATCTGGGTGGCCTTTCCTTCAGTCTGTGCTCCATAGTTTGTCTCCTTTATTGCTCCTGTGAGTATTTTGCTCCCTTTCTCAAAGGAACCAAAACACCCCCACCTCAGTTCTCCTTCTTCTTGAGCTTCCTGTGGTCTGTGAATTGTAACATGTTTATTTTGAGCTTTTGAGCTAACATCCACTTATCAGTGAGTGCATACCATGTGAATTCTTTTGTGATTGGGTTACCTTACTCAGGATGACACTTTCTAGTTCCATACATTTGACTAAGAATTTCATGAATTCATTGTTTTTAATAGCTGAATAGTACACACACACACACACACACACACACACACACACACACACACACACACACATATGTACTCACAGTTTCTGCATTCATTCCTCTGTTGAAGGACATCTGGGTTCTTTCCAGCTTCTGGCTATTATAAATAAGGCTGCTATGAACATATTGGAACAGGTGTCCTTATTACAAGTAGGAGCATCTTCTAGGTATATGCCCAGGAGTGGTATTGCTGCGTCCTCAGGTAGTACTATGTCTAATTTTCTGAGGAATCACCAAACTTATTTCCTGAGTGGTTTTACCAGCTTGCAGTCCCACCAACAATGGAGGAGAGTTCCTCTTTCCCCACATCCTCTCCAGCATCTGCTGTACCCTGAGTTTTCCATCTTAGCCATTCTGACAGGTGTGAGGTGGGATCTGAGTGTTGTTTTGATTTGCATTTCCCTGATAACTAAGGATGCTGAACATTTCTTTAGGTGCTTCAGAGCCATTCGAGTTTCCTCAATCGAGAATTCTCTGTTTAGCTCTGTACCCCATTTTTTTAATAGGGTTATTTGACTCTCTGTAGTCTAACTTCTTGAGTTCTTTGTATACATTGGATATTAGCCCTCTATCAGATGTAGATAAAGATGTAGGTAAAGATGTTTTCCCAATTTGTTGGTTGCCATTTTGTCCTATTGACCATGTCCTTTGCCTTACAGAAGCTTTGCAGTTTTATGAGGTTCCATTTGTCGATTCTTGTTCTTAAAGCATGAGCCATTGGTGTTCTATTCAGGAAATTTTCCCCTGTGCCTATGTGTTCAAGATTCTTCTCCAATTTCTCCTCTATAAGCTTCAGTGTGTCTGGTTTTATGTGGAGGTCCTTGATCCACTTGGACTTGGGCTTTGTACAAGGAGATAAGAATAGGTCAATTTGCATTTTTCTGCATGCTGACCTCCAGTTGATCCAGCACCATTTGTTAAAAATGCTGTCTTTTTTCCACTGGATGGTTTTAGCTCCTTTGTCAAATATCAAGTGACCAAATGTGTGCGGGTTCTTTTCTGGGTTTTAATTCTATTCCATGGATCTTCCTGCTTATCTCCATACCAATACCAAACAGTTTTTATCACTATTACTGTAGTAGAGCTTGAGGTCAGGGATGGTGATTCCCCCAGGAGATCTTTTGTTGTGGAGAACAGTTTTTGCTATCCTGGGTTTTTTGTTATTCCAGATGAATTTGAGAATTGATCTTTCTAAATCTATGAAGAATTGATTTGGGATTTTGATGGGGATTGCATTTAATCTGTAGATTGCTTTCGGCAAGATGGCCATTTTTGCTATATTAATCCTGCCAATCCATGAACAGGGGAGATCTTTCCATCTTCTGAGATCTTCTTCTATTTCTTTCTTCAAAGGCTTGAAGTTCTTGTCATACAGTTCTTTCACCTGCTTCGTTAGAGTCACACCAAGGTATGTAATATTATTTATGATTATTGAGAAGGGTGTCATTGCCCTAATTTCTTCCTCAGGTTGTTTATCCTTTGAGTAGAGGAAGGCTACTGATTCGTTTGAGTTAATTTTATATCTAGTCACTTTGCTGAAGTTGTTTATCAGCTTTAGGAGTTCTCTGGTGGAAATTTTTCAGGTCGCTTAAGTATACTATCATGTCATCTGCAAATAATGATATTTTGACTTCTTCTTTTCCAATTTGTGTACCTTTGACCTCCTTTTGTTGTCTGATTGCTCTGGCTAGGACTTCAAGTACTATATTGAATAGATAGGGAGAGAGTGGGCAGCCTTGTCTGGACCCCGATTTTGGTGGGATTGTTTCAAGCTTCTCTCTGTTTAATTTGATGTTGGCTACAGGTTTGCAGTATACTGCTTTCACTACGTTTAGGTATGGGCCTTGGATTCCCGATCTCTCCAAGACTTTTATCATGAAGGGATGCTGGATTCTGTCAAAAGCCTTTTCAGCATCAAATGAAATGACCATGTGGTTTTTTTCCTTGAGTTTGTTTATGTAGTGGATTACATTGATGGATTTCTGTATATTGAAATATACAGAAATATATTGTATATTCCCTGGGATGAAGCCTACCTGATCATGGTGAATTATAGTTTTGATGCATTCTTGGATTCAGTTGACCAGAATTTTGTTGAGTATTTTTGCATCGACGTTCATGAGGGAGATTGGTCTGAAGTTCTCCTTCGTTGTTTAGTCTTTGTTTGGTTTAGGTATAAGCGTTATTGTGGCTTCATAGAATGAGTTGGGTAGTGTTCCTTGAGTTTCTGTTTCGTGGAATAGTTTGAAGAGTATTGGTATTAGCTCTTCTTTGAAGATCTGATAGGATCACCCACCAAACCCATCTGGTCCTGGGCTATTTTTTGTTGTTGTTGTTGTTGTTGGAAGACTGTTAACAACTGCTTCTATTTCCTCAGGACTTATGGGACTATTTAGACGGTTTATCTGATTCTGTTTTAACATTGGCACCTGGTATGTATCTAGACAGTTGTCCATTTCATTCACATTTTCAAACTTTGTTGAGTATAAGCTCTCGTAGTAGGATCTGATGATTTTTTTGAATTTCCACAGTTTCTGTTGTCATGTCTCCCTTTTCATTTCTGATTTTATTAATTTGGGTAGTGCCTCTGTGCACTCTGGTTAGTCTGGCTAAGGGTTTATTTATCTTGCTGATTTTCTCAAAGAACCAGCTCCTGGTTTTGTTGATTGTTTGTATAGTTCTTTTTGTTTCTATTTGGTTGATTTCGGCCCTGAGTTTATTTCCTGCCATCTACTCCTCTTGGGTGTATTTGCTTCTTTTTGTTCTAGAGCTTTCAAGTGTACTGTCAAGCTGTTAGTGTAAGCTCTCTCCATTTTCTTTTTGGAGGCACTCAGAGCTATGAGATTTCCTCTTAGCACTGCTTTCATTGTGTCGCATAAGTTTTGGTAAAATGTGTCTTCATTTTCATTAAATTCTAAAAAGCCTTTAACTTCTTTATTTCTTCCTTGACCAAGCTATCATTGAGAAGAGCATTATTCAAAGTTCATGTGTATGTGTGTTTTCCATTTTTTATTTTTTTGAACTTAAGACCAGCCTTAGGCCGTGGTGATCTGATAAGGTGCATGGAATAATTTCATTATTTCTGTATCTGTTGAGGCCTGTTTTGTGACCTATTATATGGTCAATTTTGGAGAAGGTACCATGAGGTGCTGAGAAGAAGGTATATTATTTTTTGCTTTAGGGTGGAATATTCTATAAATATCAGTTAGATTCATTTGGTCCACACCTGCAGTTAGTTTCACTGTATCTCTGTTTAGTTTCTGTTTGCATGATTTGTCCATTGTTGAGAGTGGGATGTTGAAGTCTCCCACTATTATTGTGTGGGGTGCAATGTGTCCTTTGAGCTTTAGTAAAGTTTCTTTTATGAAAGTGGGTGCCCTTGCATTCAGAGCATAGATGTTCAGAATTGAGAGTTCATCTTGGTAGACTTTCCTTTTACCAGTATGAAGTGTCCCTCCTTATCTTTTTTGACAACTTTTGGTTGAATGTCAATTTTATCCGATATAAGAATGTCTACTCCAGCTTGTTTCTTGGGACCATTTGCTTGGGAAATTGTTTTCCAACCTTTGACTCTGAAGTAGTGACTGCCTCTGTCACTGTGGTGAGTTTCTTGTATGCTGCAAAATGTTGGGTCCTGTTTACATATCCAGTCTGTTAATCTATGTCTTTTTATTGGGGAATTGAGACCATTGATGTTAAGAGATATTAAGGAAAAGTGATTGTTGCTTACTGTTATCTTCTTTGTTAAAGGTGAAATTCTGTTTGTGTAGTTTTCTTCAATTGGGTTTGTTGAAAGATTATTGCTTTTTCTACAGTGTGGTTTCCTGCCTTGCATTGGTATTTTCCACCCATTATCCTCTGTAGAGCTGGATTTGTGGAAAGATATTGTGTAAATTTGGTTTTATCATGGAATGTCTTGTTTTCTCCGTCTATGGTAATTGAAAGTTTTGCTGGGTACAGTGTTCTGAGCTGGCATTTATGTTCTCTTAGGGTCTGTATGACATCTGCCAAGGATCTTCTAGCTTTCATAGTTTCTGGTGAGAAGTCTGGTGTAATTCTGATAGGTCTGCCTTTATATGTTACTTGACCTTTTTCCCTTACTGTTTTTAATATTATTTCTTTGTTTAGTGCATTTGATGTTTTGATTATTATGTGACTAGAGGAATTTCTTGTCTGGTCCAATCTGTTTGGAGTTCTGTAGGCTTCTTGTATGTTCATGGACATCTCTTTCTTTAGCTTAGGGAAGTTTTCTTCTATAATTTTGTTGAAGATATTTACTGGCCCTTTAAGATGTAAATCCTCGCTCTCTTCTATACCTATAATCCTTAGGTTTGGTCTTCTCATTGTGTCCTGGATTTCCTGGATGTTTTGGGTTACAAGCTTTTTGCATTTTGCATTTTCTTTGACTGTTGAGTCAATGTTTTCTATGGAATCTTCAACATCCAAGATTCTGTCTTCTGTCTCTTGTATTCTGTTGTTGATGCTCGCATCTATGACTTCTGAATTCTTCCCAAGGTTTTCTATCTTCAGAGATGTCTCACTTTGCAATTTCTTTATTGTTTCTACTTCCAGTTTTAGATCCTGGATAGTTTTGTTCAGTTCCTTCACTTGTTTGTTTGTGTTTTCCTGAAATTCTTTAAGGTATTTTTGCGTTTCCACTTTAAGGGCTTCTACCTGTTGACCCATGATCTCCTGTGTTTCTTTTAGGGATTTTTGTGATCCTTCTTTAAGGACTTCTGCCTGTTGACCCATATTCTCCTGTATTTCTTTAAGGGATTTTTGTGTTTCCTCTTTAAGGGCTTCTACCTGTTGACCCATGTTTTCCTGTATTTCTTTAAGGGAGTTATTTATGTCCTTCTTGAAGTCCTCCATCAGCATCATGAGATGTGATTTTTAATCCAGCTTTTGGTTTGCTGATGTGGTGGAGTATCCAGGATTTGCTGTTGTAGGAGCACTGGGTTCTGATGGTGCCATGTTGCCTTGGTTTCTGTTGGTAATGATCTTGCCTTTGCCTTTGGCCATCTAGTTATCTCTGGTGTTAACTGGGCTTGCTGTCTCTGACTGTGGCTTCTCTGTCCTGCAGGCCTGTGTATCTGTCTTCCTGGGATTCCCTTTCTCTCAAATGCCCTGCATACAGCTGGTTCTCCAGGAAGTATCAGGAGATGAGTTCTTCCCTGTGGCAGACCTGGCAAGGGTTGAATTCCCTGCAGGCTGCTGGTTCTCGAATACCCAGTTTGCTGCTGGTTCACAAATGCCCTGAGTGCTGCTGGTTCTCAAATGTCCTGCATTCTGCTTGTTCTCTAGAAACCAGGAACTGGAGTCTTCCCTGTGGCAGAACTGGCAGGGGTCTACAACATCAGAACAAACAGGTGGTGGTGGAGGAGGAGGGAGGTGTAGAAGGGATGGAAGAGGAGTGGTAATCTGGAGGGAGGGTGGGTTCTTGTGTTTGCTGGGTAGTGACTCCCAGTCAGAGGCACTCTCTTACCTGTGGCAGAAAAGTTGAAGAGGAAATCTACACATACCATATGGACAAGTTAAAAGTTTAAAGTTGGTAGAAGTCAGCAATTGCTGCCATGAAGACACAGACAGCAAGCAGCTTATCTCCATGATCTCCACTGGATGCTCACAAGAAAGATAGAGGATGGAGGAAGAGAAAGCCTCTACCACATCAGGTTTGGAAGAAAAAGAATGACTGATCACCTTATGTGGAGTTAGCTCAGCTGGCAAAGTCCTTGCCTCATCTGCAACTCTAGTTCCAGGAGATCCAACACCCTCTCCTAACCTCCAAGAGTGCAAGGCATGTACATGGTACACACACATACACACAGCTGAAACTCTGGATAAAACAATGAAATAAATAATGTATGATCACTTGCACTGTTAATCCCAGTGTTGGGGAGGAGTCAACAGGGACTGGACTCAATAGCTAGCCAGTCTAAAGTCATTGTTAAGCTCTAAGCTAAGAGATAGTCTCAAAGGAGATAGATGGATTTCCTGAGGACAACACCTGAGACTGTGCTCAGGTGTCAACAGGAGCACGTATGCATCTGTACACACATACTAGTATCCTAACCCTTGCATGCTTGTGCACATCTTACACACACACACACACACACACACACACACGCACACATACACACACACAAATCAAAAATTGAAAGCCTTGCTTGAACCCCTGTTCTCTATAGAAAACAGTCATGAGCCTTTGTCAGAAAATCAACAAGCCTTGTCTCCTGTTCTTCACTCCTCACTGTAAGCCTAAAGAACACTAGGGAGAGTTTGAAGATGAAAGTAGTCTAACTTAATCTTGATTATATGATTGAATTTCTCACATTAATAATCCTCATGTACAAATACCATTTACTCCAATCTCAGCATAAAAATGTACAAAACAGCCACGTTTTTCAATTATTTGTTTCCTTGTTTGATTGATGTGGTCTTGCTAACGCAGGCTGGCTTTGAACTCATAATCCTCCTACCTTTCCTGAGTTCTGGAATTCCAATTATGTACCAGCATACCTATGTAAGAGATTCTTTGGTAAGGCAGGATGAAAGAAGCCACTGTAAAAGACAGGAAAGCAACAAGATTGCTGAGATGAATAAGGTGTGTGAGACATCAGATGTGGAATTTAAATAACTGATTAAGAGACAAGTTGACTCACACCTTTAATTCCAGCACTCGGGAGGCAGAGGCAGATTGATCTCTGTGAATCCAAGTCTAGTCTGGTTTGCGCAGCCAATTTCAAGCTAGTCAGGACTACATGGTGAAACTATATCTCAAACAAGCAAACAAAAACAAAACAAAACAAACAAAAGCTCTGATTAATAAGCTAAAGAATTTGTAAAATGATATAAAGATAAACAAATGGGAAATTTTAAGGGAAATAGAAACTGTGGGAAAAAATGAAATAGACATGTTAAAAAATACTTCATTTGTATCGTAGTTTGGATATAAAAAGTCACCAAAGGCTCCTGTGTTTTTAGTCGGTTTCCAGATGATCACACTGTCTGAGAAGCTGTTTAGGAAGAAGGGACCACCTGGAGGAAGTAGATCACTGAGGGGGTTAGTCCTGTGTCATGTAACTCTGTGAGCCCTGCTTCCTGGTGTGCTCAGATACAAGCCTCGTGTTCCTGCCTCCACAGCTGAGAGTGGTTTCTGCTGCCATGCTTCCCCCACCATTTTAGAATGCACCCACAAACCCTAAGACCAAACAAGTGTGTGCTAACAGAAGGAGACTAATAGCATGCGCACACACAGTGGCAGACAGTGAGTGTGTGTGATGGCCTCATAGCATGCACATGTACAGTGGCAGACGGTGAGTGTGTGTGATGGCCTCATAGCATGCACACACACAGTGGCAGGCAGTGAGTGTGTGTGATGGCCTCATAGCATGCACACGTACAGTGGCAGACGGTGAGTGTGTTTGATGGCCTCATAGCATGCACACACAGTGGCAGATGGTGAGTGTGTTTGATGGCTTCATAGCATGCACACACACAGTGGCAGACAGTGAGTGTGTTTGATGGCCTCATCAAGGAAGAACATATCAGTAAACACTTGACTATAGACCAGCGAAATTACTAGATTTGAAAAGTCATAGACTAGTCAGTGTGATTGATGGGTTAAAGCACCAAAAGGGAATATACTCAACAGAATCATGTGTAACTGAAATTTCAGAAGAGAAGAGAAAGAAAATAGAACTATCTGAAGAAAGAATGAGAAAAGATTTCTTTTAAAAGATCAAAATATATAAAATTAAAGATCCCATAATAATAAGCATTAGCAACAACAAAAACAAAATTAAAAGTTATGATCATCACATCCAAAATGCTGAAAATCACACAAAATGAACATTTTGAAGATAACTAAAAAATATATATTAGGTGGAAAAATAACTATTACTTTCTGTCCCAAACCATTCAACCAGAAATCAGTGAAATGATAATTTTAAATGCTGGGGAAACAAATGTCTTCCCAAAATTCTAAGCTCAGCTAAAATACCTGCTAGAACTGAAAGTGAAAGTGGGTGTCTTCTCAAACAAAAGCTGAACGAACATGTTGAACACATCTGTATTAAAAGAAATGAACCAACCAAGCAAAAACTCGGATTTGCACAAGGAACTAGTTGCAGATATAGTAACATAGCGGCTAATACAAATGCATTCAATGTTTTTATTGTAGTCATTCCAAGATATTTAACTACTAAAATGTGTGATTTCAATATATAAGACAAATCATGGGGTAGCAATATTTTAGAGAGTAAAAATTCTGGCTATCGGACTGGAGAGATGGCTCAGTGGTTAAGAGCCCAGGTTGCTCTTTCAGAGGTCCTGAGTTCAATTCCCAACCATCTGCAATGAGATCTGATGCCCTCTTCTAGCATTGGGGTGTACATGCAGATAGAGCACTCATACATAAAATAAATAAATAAATCTTAAAAAATTTCTGGCTATCAGTATGATTACCAACATTTAAATAGGCAAATAGGACCCATGACTAACTAGATACCTTGATTGTCTTCATTTTCCCATTACTTATAACACTTATTTAAAGCAAAAATTTTAGCATATGTTTTATAACAAATTAAAAAGCCAAAAGACACTACGATAAAAGTACAAAATTTGAAAGTGAAGACTAAATTCTTACAGAATTCTTCAAGCAATAAATGTGCATAATTAACTAAGTATGTTATAAATTCCACGGGAAAGGCCAAAACTACTTTTGTTTGGATACAAACAGAAGGCGGGCAAAGGACCAGAGAGATGGCTGTCTGTTAAGCACTTACTATCCAATTAAATTTAATGCCCTAAGTTTAGATCTCCAGGCTGCAAAGTCATAATATCTCCTCTTCGTGTGACATTTTTCCAGGCTACAGTACCAAGGATTTCAGGGCATCCCATGGAAAACACCAATAGCATTTATCTATGTAATTGTGTGGATTCAAAGGATGGAAATGTGTCTGCCTGCTGCCCTGAAATGTACTGTATCTGACTGGTTAAATGTGTTGCCATGAGAAATTAATCCCTTCTATCACATCTGGGCTGTCCCCTCCAATAGCTGTTCAGGATGCCTGGTCATGTGGCACTTCATCCGACTGAAAAGAGAACAAAGGTTTGTGGATAAGGAGGTGCTTGGTCATAGGCCCTGTGCCTGGGAGTAGATGGCTAAAACAAAATGAACTTGATAGTATTTTTTTTTATTGACTTTTCGCCTCAGATAGCTTTGTTTGGGAATTTTTTCTCTAACCTGTTTTTTGCTTGTATATTTTGGTTTTCAAGTTTAGATTTTTGTGGATTTGTGTGTGTGTGTGTTTCTTCATTTTTTTAAAGATAAAGAAAAGGCATGATGCTGGATGAGTGGGTGAGTGGGTAAGTGGGGAGGATCTGGAGAAACTGGGAGAGGGGGAAAATATGGTTAAAATATATTGTATGAAAACAACTTTTTCTTTTCATTAAAAAATGTTTAGGACAGCCTTACTTAATGTTAACTGTAGAAGGTTTTAGAGGTGGAGCTGGACAGGTTCCAGTAGAGTTTGAAGGCAAGAAGCTAAGAATATAAGCCTTTGATGGTCCTTGAAGGCAAGATGCCATTCATTTGATAATAATTAAATGTGGATATGGATAGTAAATATCAGAAAAAGAGTAACTGTAGGTGAGAAAGCAGTTACATATCAGAGAGAGCAAACAAGAAATATTAGCAGCCTGCTATCCCAAGGGAACCTCCAATCTCCCCCCAGCTCTCCCCCAACCTTCATCACACCTGTGGATCCTAAACCATACAGGTAAGCTTCCCTTCTCCCATTTTTCTCTTACCTGCTTGCCGAGACCTCTGGAGCAAGCTGAGTAGCCCTGAGCAGACTACTAGCACAGGAGGACCTCCACTCTCCTGCCACCTCTCTGCCCACCTTTATCTGAGCTACACATCCTGACCCATACAGACCTGCAGATATGGAACCATACAGCCCAAGGATATCCATCAGAGGCCTGACAAAACAGCACCATCGAGGTGAACCTCCCTCCCAATATCTATTACAACAGGAACATCCAAGGACCAAAGTCATCCAGATGGCTAAAGGCCCACAAAAACATAAATAAACAAAATGCCAGGGCAATATAACACTTTCAGAGCACACACATCCTCTTACAGCAAGCCCTGGATATCCTAACACAACTTAAGCACAAGAAAGTGACCTTAGATTCAATCTTATAAAGATGATAGAGACTTTTTAAGAAGAGGAAACAAGGCACTCTTCCATCTTTGATCTGGTGACAGAGCAATCGGGGCCTCCAGGTGCAGAGATAACCAAGCATAACATCGCTTGGGACACAGCCAGCTATGGAGCCGCCTGCGCCCAAGAGCTAGGCAGCTCTGTGGTCATCTGTGCACCAGCTCTGCTGTGGGACATCTGCCCTGCAGAGTGACCCGCACCTGGAGGGAGCTCAGTACCCTCCACCATCTTTGCTAAGGTGATAGACCAGACAGAGACTCCAGACACACAGAGATATTCCAAGTATAACATCACTTGGGACAAGGCATACCAGTGCTCCAAAAACACTCAGGAGCAGGGCAGCCCCTCAGCAATCAGTGCCAGGGGAAACCCGGTCATCCAGGGCTTCAGAAATAGCCTTGCAGGCTCACAGGAGGTTCAAGCACCAGCCAGTGACAGCAGGACCAACCAACACCAGAGATAACCAGATGGCAAAAGGCAAACGTAGGAATGCTACTAACAGAAATCAAGGCAGTATAGCACCATCTGAACCCAACTCTCCAACAGCAGCAAGTCCTGGATACCCCATCACACCCAAAAGGCAAGATCTGGATTTAAAATCACTTCTCATGATGCTATTAGAGGATCTCAAGAAGAACATAAATAAATCTCTTAAAGAAATACAGGAGAATATGAATCAACAGGTAGAAGCCCTTACAAAGGAAACACAAAAATGGCTTAAAGAAATACAGTAGAACTGGGGTCAACAGGCAGAAGACCTAAAAGACAAAACACAAAAATATCTTAAAGAAGTATAGGAAAACACAAACAAACAAATGAAGGAACTGAGCAAATCCATCCAGGATCTAAAAAAGGAAATAGAAACAACTAAGAAATCACAAATGGAGATAACTTTGGAGATAGAAAACCTTGGGAAGGAATCAGGAGTCATAGATGCAAACATCAACAATAGAATACAAGATATGGAAGAAAGAATCTCAGATGCTGAAGATACCATAGAAAGCATCGACTCAACAGT
The DNA here is from genome assembly GCA_036184795.1 of Tokudaia tokunoshimensis. Classification (NCBI taxonomy): domain Eukaryota; kingdom Metazoa; phylum Chordata; class Mammalia; order Rodentia; family Muridae; genus Tokudaia; species Tokudaia tokunoshimensis. The sequence goes on from BTHU01000002.1 coordinate 7,766,394, forward strand.
CAAAGAAAATGCAAAATACAAAAAAATGTGTAACCCAAAACATCCAGGAAATCCAGGACACAATGAGAAGACCAAACCTAAGGATTATAGGTATAGATAAGTGTGAAAATTTGCAATTTAAAGGGCCAGTAAAATATTTTCAACAAAATTATGGAGGAAAACTTCCCTAACCTAGAGAGAGAGAGATGTCTAACCTAAAGAGAGAGAAAGAAATAAGGGAAATGGTACACTTCATGATAGCCACCAACAATATAAAGTATCTTGGTGTGACTCTAACCAAACAAGTGAAAGATCTGTATGACAAGAACTTCAAGTCTCTGAAGAAAGAAACTGAAGAAGACCTCAGAAGATGGAAAAATCTGCCATGCTCATGGATTGGCAGGATTAATATAGTAAAAGTGACCATCTTGCCAAAAGCAATCTACAGATTCAATGCAATCCCCATCAAAATCCCAACTCAATTCTTCATAGAGTTAGAAAGAGCAATTCTAAAATTCACCTGGAATAACAGAAAACTCAGGATAGCTAAAACTATTCTCAACAGTAAAAGAACTTCCGGGACCTCAAGCTGTACTACAGAGCAATAGTGTTAAAAACTGCATGGTATTGGTACAGTGACAGGCATATAGATCAATGGAACAGAATTGAAGACCCAGAAATGAATCCACACTCCTATGGTCACTTGATCTTTGACAAAGGAGATAAAACCATCCAGTGGAAAAAGGATAGTTTTTTCAACAAATGGTGCTGGTTCAACTGGAGGTCAGCATACAGAAGAATGCAAATTGATCCATTCTTATCTCCTTGCACTAAGCTCAACTCCAAGTGGATCAAGGACCTCCACATAAAACCAGACACACTGAAACTAACAGAAAGGAAACTAGGGAAGAACCTTGAACACATGGGCACAGGGTAAAATTTCCTGAACAGAACACCAATAGCTTATGCTCTAAGATCAAGAATTGACAAATGGGACCTCATAAAATTACAAAGTTTCTGTAAGGCAAAGGACACTGTCAAAAGGACAAAGTGGCAGCCAACAAATTGGTAAAAGATCTTTATCAAACCTACATCCGACAGAGGGCTAATATCCAATATATTCAAAGAACTCAAGAAGTTAGACTCCAGAGAGCCAAATAACCGTATTAAAAAATGGTGTACAGAGCTAAACAAAGAATTTTCACCTGAAGAATATCGAATGGCTGAGAAGCACCTAAAGAAATGTTCAACATCCTTAGTCATTAGGGAAATGCAAATCAAAACAACCCTGAGATTCCACCTCACACCAGTCAGAATGGCTAAGATCAACAACACAGGAGACAGCAGGTGTTGGCGAGGATGTGAAGAAAGAGGAACACTCTTCCACTGCTGGTGGGATTGCAAGCTGGTACAACCACTCTGGAAAGCAGTCTGGCGGTTCCTCAGAAAACTGGGCATGACACTCCCGGAGGATCTTGTTATACCTCTCCTGGGCATATACCCAGAGGCCTCCCCGGCAGGCAATAAGGACACATGTTCCACAATGTTCATAGCAGCCTTATTTATAATAACCAGAAGCTGGAAAGAACCCTGATGTCCCTCAATGGAGGAATGGATACAGAGGATGTGGTATATTTACACAATGGAATACTACTCTGCAATTAAAAACAATGAATTCATGAAATTCTTAGGCAAATGGTCAGAACTGGAAAATATCATCCTTAGTGAGGTAACCAAATCACAAAACAACACACATGGTATGCAGTCACTGATAAGGGGATATTAAACCCAGAAGCTCGGAATACCCAAGACACAATTCACATATTAATTGATTTCCAAGATTAAGGAAAGAGAGACCTCTGGTCCTGGAAAGACTGGATATAGCAGTGTAGGGGAATACCAGGACAGAGAAGTGGGAGGGGGTTGACTGGTGATCAGGGGGAAGCTTATGGGACTTTCGGGAGGGGGGAACCAGGAAAGGGGAAATCATTGAGAATGTAAATAAAAATATAGAATAGAAAAAAAAGAAAAAAAGAAGAGGAATCAAATAAATCCCTTAAAGACTTAAAGGAAAATACAATTAAACAGGTGAAATATTTCCTTTATAAAACTGTGCAAGACCTGAAAGTGAAAATAGAAGCAATAGAGAGGAAATCCTAGAGATGGAAAATCTAGGGAAGAGAACAGGAATAACAATGCACCAACCTAATTCAGGAGATGGAAGAGAGAATCTCAGGCATGGAAGATACAATAGGACAAATTGATATATCAGTGAAAAAATAATGTTTAATCTAAAAAAACACAAAACATCCAGGAAATCTGGGATACCATGAAACGTCCTAACCTAAAAATAACTGAAACAGAAGAAGGTAGAGTCCCAGCTCCAAGACCCAGAAAATATTTTCAACAAAATCACAGAACAAAAGAAAGAAAAAACTTCCCAACCAAGAAAGAGATGCCTATAGACCACACATACAAGAAGCTTATAGAACACCAACTAGACTGGACCAGAAAAAAATCCTCCTGCCAGATAATAAAAACATAAAATCTGCAGATCGAAGAAACAATATTAAAAGCAGCAAGGAAAAGGGGCCAGGTAACATACAAAGGCAGACCTATCAGAATCACACCTGATTTCTCAACAGAGACTGTAAAAGCTAGAAGGGATTAGACAGATATTTTGCAACCTCTAAATACCCACAGATGCCAGCCATGCTAGGCTCCTGTCTGCAAGCACAACATGGCATCAGAAATAGTATCAGGGTTTGGTACCTGCTCATGGGATGGACCCCAAGTTGGGCTGATCAATGATGGCCTTTCCTTCAGTCTGCTCCATTTTTGTCCCTGAATTTACTTTAGATTAGACAAGTCTGAGTCAAAAATTTTGAAGATGGGAGGGTGGCCCTATCTCTCCACTAGGGGCCCTGTCTATCTACTAGAGATGGTCTCTTCAGGTTCTATCTCCCTGCTATTGGGCATTTTGGCCAAGGTCATCCCCCCTGAGTCCTGGGAGCCTCTCACATCCCAGGTCTCTGGAACTTTCTAGAGGTTCCCCTACCCCACCCCATCCCAGCAACTGCATATTTCCATTCCTTTTCCTGGCTCTCTGGGCTTCTCTCCTGTCTCACCCAATACCTGATCCTGTTCCCCTTCTCCTCCCCTCTCCCACACAGTCCCTCCCTCCCTCTGCCTTCCGTGATTATTTTGTTCCCCCTTCTAAATGAGAGTGAAGCAACCTCACTTGGACCTTCCTTCGAGGTTCTACCAGCAGCTGACTGAAATAGATGCAAATACTTACAGCCAACCATTGGACTGAGGTTAGGGACCTCTATGGAAGAGTTAGGGGAAAGATTTATGCCCTCAAGGGGATGACAATCCCATAGGAAGAAAAACAGTATCAACTAACCCAGAACCCTCAGAACTTCCAGAGACTAAGCCACCAACCAAAGAGCATACATGGGCTGGTCTGTGGTCCCTGGCATATATGTATCAGAGGACTGCCTTGTCTGGTCTCAGTGGGAAAGGATGTGCCTAATCCTGTAGAGACTTGATGCTTCAGGGAAGGGGAATGCTGGGGGGGCAGGGTGAGGTGGGGAGGGTGGGTGCATAAGCTGAGTGGGTGGGTGGGGAGCACCCTTTCAGAGGCAAAGGGGGTTTAGAGTAAGGAACTCTGGGAGGGTGAACTTGGAAGAAATACTTGGAATGTAAATAAATAAAATAATTTAGAAAAAAAACCCACAGATGTCAACCTAGACTACTATAATCAGCAAAACTCTCAATCACCATAGATGGAGAAAACAAGATATTTCATGACAAATCTAAATTCAATATCCACAAATCCAGCTCACAGAAAGTACTAGAAGGAAAACTCCAACCCAAGGAGAAGAACTATATTCAAGAAAACACAGGAAATACATAATTCTGTATCAGCAAAAACAAGGAAGAGAGTGCACAGGAACACACACACACCACCACCACCACCAACATCAAAATAACAGGAAATAACAATCATTGTTCGCTAATATTTTTCAATATCAGTGGACTCAATTCCCCCACTAAAAAGACACAGGCTTACAGAATAGGCAAGAAACAAACCTCAGCAACAAAGATAGACATTACCTCAGAGTAGAGGGCTGGAAAAAACGTTTTCTAAGATCTAAGAAGCAAGGTGGAGTAGCCATACTAATAACTAATCAAATAGGCTTTAAACCAAAATTAATCAAAAGATACAGGGAAGGCTACTTCATATACATCAAAGGAAAAATCTACCAAGATGATATCTCAATTCTGAACATCTATGCCCCAAACACAAGGGCACCCACATTTGTAAAGGAAACATTGCTAAAGCTTAAATCACATATTGAACTCCATACATTAATAGTGGGAGATTTCAATATCCAACTCTCACCAATTGACAGATCATCCAGACAAAAACTAAACAAAGAAATAACAAAACTAACAGACACTATGAATGAAATGGACCTAACAAATATCTATTGGATATTTCTCCCAAACACAAAAGAATATACCTTTTTCACAGCACCTCATGGGTCCTTCTCCAGAATTGATCATATAGTCAGTCACAAAGCAAGCCTCAACAGACACAAGAAAATTGAAATGACACCTCGTTTCTTATTAGACCACCAGGGATTAAAGCTGGATTTCAACCACAGAAACACCAGAAAGCCTACACATTCATGGAAACTGAACAACTCTCTACTCAATGAGCTCTGTGTCAGGGAAGAAACAAGAAAAGAAATTAAAGACTTTCTAGAATTCAGTGAAAATGAAGGTACAACAAAACCAAATTTATGGGACACAATAAAAAAGCAATGCTAAGAGGAAAGTTTATAGCACTCAGTGCCTTCATAAAAAAATTAGAAATTTATCATACCAGAAATTCAAAAGTACACCTGAAAGCTGAAGAAGAAGAAGAAGAAGAAGAAGAAGAAGAGGAGGAGGAGGAGGAGGAGGAGGGGGGAGGAAGAGGAAGAAGAAGCTGAGTAGTACTCCATAATGTAAATGTACCACATTTTCTGAGTACATTCCTCTGTTGAGGGACATCTGGGCTCTTTCCAGCTTCTGGCTAGTATAAATAAATAAGGCTGCTATAAACGTAGTGGAGAATGTGTCCTTATTACATGTTGGAGCATTTTCTGGGTATATGCCCAGGAGTGGTATAGCTGGGTCTAATTTTCTGAGGAACTGCCAGACAGATTTCCAGAGTGGTTGTACCAGCTTGCAATCCCACCAGCAATGGCGGAGTGTTCCTCTTTCTCCACATCCAGCATCTGCTGTCTCCTGAGTTTTTAATCTTAGTCATTCTGACTGGTGTGAGGTGGAATCTCAGGGTTTTTTAATTTGCATTTCCCTGATGACTAAGGATGTTGAACATTTCTTTAAGTGTCTCTCAGCCCTTCGAGTTTCCTCAATTGAGAATTCTCTGTTTAGCTCTGTATCCCATTTTTTAATAGGGTTGTTTCACTGGAGTCTAACTTCTTGAGTTCTTTATACATATTGGATATTAGTTCTCCATCTGATGTAGAGTTAGTCTAAGATCTTTTCCCAATCTGTTGTTTGCTGCTCTTGTCCTATTGACAGTGCCCTTTGCCTTACAGAAGCTTTGCAATTTTATGAGGTCCCATTTGTCAATTCTTGATCTTAGAGCATAAGCTATTGGTGTTCTGTTCAGGAAATTTTCCCCTGTGCCCATGTGCCCAAGGCTCTTCGCCACTTTCTTTTCTATTAGATTCAGTGTATCTGGTTTTATGTGGAGGTCCTTGATCTGCTTGGACTTGAGCTTTGTACAAGGAGATAAAAATGGATCAATTTGCATTTTTCTACATGCTAACCACTGGTTGAACTAACACCATTTGTTGAAAATGCTGTCTTTTTCCCCACTGGGTGGTTTTATCTCCTTTGTCAAAGATCAAGTGACCATAGGAGTGTGGATTCATTTCTGGGTCTTCAATTCTGTTCCATTGATCTACCTGCCTGGCACTGTACTGATACTATGCAGTTTTTATCGCTATTGTTCTGTAGTACAGCTTGAAGTCAGGGATGGTGATTCCCCCAGAAGTTCTTTTACTGTTGAGATGAATTTTCACTATCCTGGGTTTCTGTTATTCCAGATGAATTTGCAAATTGTTCTTTCTAACTCTATGAAGAATTGATTTGGAATTTTGATGGGGATTGCATTGAATCTGTAGATTGCTTTTGGTAAGATGGCCATTTTTACTTTATCAATCCTGCCAATCCATGAGCATGGGAGATCTTTCCATCTTCTGAGATCTTCTTTGATTTCTTTCTTCAGAGCCTTGAAGTTCTTGTCATACAGATCTTTTACTTGTTTATCAGTTATTAGGTTTAGGAGTTCTCTGGTGGAATTTTTTGGGTTATATCATCTGCAAATAGTGATATTTTGACTTCTTCCTTTCCAATTTGTGTCAACCACTGCTGATGGCAGTAGGCAATATCAACTATATCTCATCTTCTGTAATATCAGGACATAATGGTCTACTAGACCAATTTTGTCAAGACTGGGGTGGGAGGTATGGGGGAGGGGACACACAACAGGACCCCAGGACACCAAGTTCATCCACATACCCCAACCAATTCAAGGAAGTCTCGTGGTCCAGTTGTACCTGCACATTGAGCAGAAGCCTCGAAAGCACTATCACTATTGTGCCACCAAGGTGGTATTCTGGCTCAAGCTGGTCTTGCACCTGCACAGGCTGGGTAACATGCTGCAGTACCTCAGGACCACCATGGGTACTGTCCCACCCACCCACCCACCCACCCCACAGGCCAGACTTCCCAGATACCCTGCCTGTATGGCCACATGGTGCCCCGCTGTGATGTCATCCTTTTCATCCTCATCCTCTGTTCGAGACTGCCTGAACTAAACCTGACTGAACTGGACTGGTAAGAACCAGATTGAAGCAGTTTGAACTAGACTGAACCAGTCTGAACTGGATTGAACCAGTTTGAGGTGGACTGAACAGGTTTGAACCAGACTGAACTGGGTTGAAGCAGGCTGAGCCAGACCAAAGTGGTCTTAACTGGACTGAACCAGTTTGATCTGGTTCAAATGAGTGGGTTTGAACCAGATTGAACCAGTTTGAACTGGATTTTGAATCAGTTTGATTGGGACTAAACCAGATTAAGCCGACTGAACTGAACTGAACCAGTTTGAACTGGACTGAACTACTTTGGAACAGACTGAACTGGTTTGAAGTGGACTGAACCGAATTGAAGTGATGGAGGATGCTGTGTGGCCGTGAGCAGCAGCTGCTGTAGTGGCGGCAGCGGGACAGAGCAGCACTGCACGCATGGTGGTGCGGGACCAGCTCGAGCCAGATTGCCACCTTGTGTGACTTCAGCCCAATGTGCAGGTACAGCTGGACCATGCAACCTCCTAGAACCAGTTGGGGAAAGTGTGGATGAACTTGGTATCCTGGGTCACTGGCTGGTTGGGGTTACCCATCTTGGTGAAGCTGGTCCAGTAGGTCATGACGATGACAGTGCTGAGCATGTTGTCATTGTGCAAGAAGTTGCACCTTAAGACCTTGGTTGAGCCGGCCATGGGGACACCAAACACGTAGGACACCTCACTGCAGCATCAGTCCAGGCCTCGTGCAGTCCTCACCATCCCTGCTGACCCCACTCTGCTGCCACTGAGGCCATCGAGGCCACTTGCCCTGGTTAACCAGGAGCATGATGTCATAGTTGAGGAACTCGTCCTGCTCCATGAGGATCTGGGGGTTATTCTTATAGAACTCAGAACTATTATCTCAGGGATGGCACCACCCACAGGAGGTTGGACACTCTGCCATTGACCACTAATTTATAAAATGCCTTATAGTTAAATCTCAATGAGGCCTTTTCTCAACTGAGTCTCCTTCCTCTATGATGAATCTAAATTGTGTCAAGTTGGCATACAAAACCTGCCAGTACAATCTTCACTTGGACAAAATGGTTACAGAATGAGAAAATATTTTTACCAACTACACATTTAATAGAGGATTAATATAAAAATACATATAAAGAACTCAACAAATTAGATAGGAAGAAAACAACCAAAATTTAAAAATTAAACAGAATATTCTCAAGATACGAAAGGCAAATGGCTAAGAAGCACTTATAAAGGTGATCTAAATGAAATTACTGTGGAGAGCTATTTGGGGCTGCTTAGCAGGAATCTGAAATTGGGTCATGACATGGAAGTGGGTTTCAGGCAGGAATCTGACATTGGGCCTTGACAAGGAAGTAAGTTCAGGCAGGAATCTAATTTTAGGCTAGAACAAAGAAGTAGGCTTCAGTCTTTGGGCTAGGACAGGGAAGTAGGCTCAGATATCTTGATCATCCTGATAAGTCCTTAGAAACAGTGATTACAGGAGAGATCACGGGACTTTGTTTATTGCCTTGCTTGTCCCTTCACTATTTGTGCTTATTATTTTGCTTTTCCTTCAACCTATAACTGACCTAAATATTTGCATGTAATTAAAATGGTATAAAAGCAGACTGGGAAAAAAATTAAACTTGCCTCAGCCTTAGAACTGACTGGGGTCATGCTACAATTTGTCTAATTGTGTTTTTTCTTTTTAATCTTCACTCCTGCACTGGAGAACCTGTTGACTGTGCTGGCTTGGTCAAAATACTGAATAACAGGAGAGACAGAGCCTTAAATGAATACTCAAATCTGTAGTATCCAAATGAAGTTTCCATTTCTGGGCATTAGTTACATCTAATTGAGTTGTTGTCAAGGCTATTGGTTGTTTTTTATGTGTTTGAATACTTGGCCCACAAGGAGTGACACTATTAGGAGGTGTGGCCTTGTTGGAGGAAGTGTGTCACTGTGAGGGTAGACTTTGAAGTCTTATGCTCAAACTCCACCCAGTGCAGAAGAGATCCTTGTGCTGGCTGCTTGTGGAAGGCAATCTTCCCTTATTGCCTTCAAATCACGGTGTAGAATTCTAGGCTTCTCCAGTACCCTGTCTTTCTGCCAGTTGCCATGCTTGATAATGGACTGAACTTCTGAAACTATAAGCCAACCCCAATTAAGTGTACTATATAAGAGTTGCCTTGGACATGGTGTCTCTTCACAGCAATGAAATCCTAAGTAAGACTTCAAAACCCACCACTACAGTGACATACTTCTTCCGACAAGGTTATACATATCTAACACACCTTCGGCCAAGCATGAGTCTATGGGTTCCAAACTTATTCAAGTCACTGCTGACCCTACTGCTGAAGACAACACCTATACAACTCATTGAACATGGTCAACTAGGCACCTATAGGCATTCTACAAGTTACCAAAGGAGGAAAACAAACACTAACACGGCTGCAAACCTTTGATATCCTATAGTAACTTGAATCACATTAGGGTCTTTATTTACAAGCTCCAGCTTGGGCTTATTCACCTCTGACCCTGATGCAGCAGGATGGTTTAGTGAAGGAATACTGAACTCTCTCTCTCTTGCAAGGACAAACCAAAAAATTATTCTACTTATTCAGTTCCACAGAGTTCCCATTGCTCACTTTCTCGCCAGAGGAAAGTCTCGTTTTTTAAAGAATACTCGTTTCTCTCGGTACTTTTATGTGTGCGGCTTTCTGGAGGGAACTGAAGCCACCGAAGGTAGACGGTGAGATGCCCCCAGCACGCCTCCCTGTCCTTCAGCTTGTCTTGCGGGTTTTCTCCTGGAAAGCACAGTCAAGAACCCGAAGCGTTACCCGGACACCAGGAGCCGACCACGGAGAACTACCGCCGGGAGACTAGAGTGGCCCACGTCGTCGCGCTGCTCGCTGACGTCACTCGACCGCGCCGGCTCCGCCTCAGCAAGGCTTCCGGCAGGAAAGCTTGCTGTTACGTTACGTGAACTACAGGGAGTGAGCGGCGCCGGGCTGATACTTTGCATTATCAGGTGGTGCCCGCCAAAATGTCTCACTTGGAGAGCTTGGTCCTCTGTCGAGAGGCCCAAGTGTCTACTTTGCAGTCCCTGTTTGGAGAGGTATTGTAGTCAGACTGCTTCCCAAATTCCAGAGGCGAACGCGTCCTTGATCTGTTCAGTTTGGGGGGGAATACTGTGTTAATTGCGAGTCGGTAGGCTATCCCCTTATTTTAAGATGGAGGTGCTGTAGGACTGTCCCTCACTTACCCAAAGAAAGTTCTCAGACCGTTTTAAAGGAGACTGCAGAGGAAGAGCTGGACGTTGGCTAGGAAGTGGTCCTTTTACTTGGACCACACTTTGGAGATTATGTGAGCCCCAAATAGCTACTGCAAGTTGCTGCTGAACAGGGTTTAGGTTAGGGTTTAAGTCTGTTTGCAGAGTGTTTATTAAACGCAAGTTCGCTCGTTGCAGTGAGATATTTATTGAGTCAGATACAGAAAGGTGTTTGGCCTCAAGGCCAATTAGGGTAACGCCTTTAAAATCCTGCAGCTTTTCCAGAATTATAAAAGCCAGGAGAGGTCTCGCTTGGGTTTCTCTCCCTGCCTAGCATATGACATATTGTAGAAGGGAGAGGTTATCCTCTAAAGTGAACACAGCTGGGGATTCCTTTTCATAAGCAGGAGTAGCGTTCATTTTTTTTCTCACTTGCCTTGCATTGTACTCATTAATTAGAATTAATTGCACTTGGATCTTATCTGGAAGATGAGTAAATACAAATAGCCATTTAGTTTGCCTTTAAAAATGTACTTTAATCCAGCAGAGTTTTGGATGTGAGTCTGAGGTGGCAGGTTAAATATTCATGGAAAAGTAGTTCCTTCCATCTAAAAGGAGTCTTGTTAATAATTCTAGAGGTCAACTGCATCTGTAGTTTCTAGTTACAGTGCTTTCAATTATAGTTACCTATGTTGTTGAAATATATACTTGTTTATGCTCTATACATACCTTCATTGGACTTGATAAACCCAGATTAATCAAAAGTTCTCCTCTTTTTGAGGAGTACTTTATTAGCTAAATAAGATAGTGCTGATTTAGCAGTGAATCCCAGAAAAGGTTTCACCTTTGCTCTTACTTCAAACTACGTTTAACAAAAATAATATTTTTTTCTTCAAGGATGTTTGCATGTGGAAAATACAAAGAACCACTGTAGCAAATAACTACAGAAGAAAAATAAAGCTAGCTATGCTCTTAGAAGGTTAATTCATATGTTTAGCAAGTGTGTATTTTCTGAGCGCCTGCTCTGTACGGCACTGCCAGATTCTGTCTTGCGGCAGATGTTGGGGAAAAGTTAAGTGACAGTGGTGCAAGAGTTCATTTCAACTCTAGCTAACAATGTGAACGTTGTCTAAAGGGGGAACGTGCTGGTTAGTTTTGTCCTAAGCTTGACACACTTAAAGTTATCTGGGAAGAGAGAACGTAACTGAAAAAAATGCCTCCAGCAGATAGTCAGTAGGCAAGTCTGTAGGACGTTCTCTTGATTAATGATTGATGTGGGAGGGCACAGCCCGTCAGGGATAGTGCCTCCTCTGGGAAGAAGGACCGAGCTGAAGAAGTCGGTAAGACACCTTACTCCATGGCCTCTGCTTCAGTTTCTGCTTCTAGGTTTTTGCCTCAAAGTCCTGTCCCAACTTTCCTTCATGATGAACTATAACTGTAAGCTGAAGTAAACCCTTCCCTTCACAAGATGCTTTTGATCGTGCTATTGATCCCAGCAATAGAAGCTTGTCTGGGCAGGGAATACTATACTAGGCACCAAATTGTAGATGGTAGACAAGTATGATAGGATTCCAGAACAGCAGATTTCATCTAGCTTTGGATAAAAACAAAAACAAAACACTTTTGAAGATTGTCATGACCTTCCTTTTTGCTTATGAAATGATATCTGAAATTACTTTTAGATTTCATGTCTCCCCAGTAGATTTTTGAATCCATCCGAGTCTACCCTGTTTTATACTGGTATCTGTGCTGCTCAGTAGCTTATAATTTTACAAGATAATTCCATAAGGGAACACACTGAATTAAAGTTCAAAGTATTAAGAATTTATATGTATATACCTCTGAAATAACTTGGATTTAGTATTGTACTCTACTAATAAAATCTTAGTACAAGTTGGTAAATGTTTATTTCTGATTTCATACAGACAGAACTTTGTCTTTTCTTTCCTAGAGACATCATTTCAGCTTTCCGTCCATCTTTATTTATGGACACACAGCCAGTGGCAAGACCTATGTAACACAAACATTGCTGAAAACTTTAGAGGTAAGAATGACTATAAACCTGATGTTAATGGACCTTTATTCCTAAGTTGCTAGAGATGGAATGAATCTAGACAATTTATTCCAGTTTACTTTTCTCTAGAGTATCATCTACATAAAGCATTTCTGCCCAAATTTTTTTGGAATACTTTCAATGTGTATAATTTTTAAAACCTATTAGTTATTAAATAACCTGAACCTTGATATTAAAAAGTTTCAAGTTGGGGCAAATATTTATCTCTTTCGTTGCCTAGTAGTTGGATACACAACTACTAATAGCTTCTTTTAAAAATATTACAATTTTCTTTTTAAGATGATAAAATGTTTCTTTTTCATGTTCTATTTGTAATATTGATTCTGATAATTCTGATTTTTCACACATGTAAAACTATACATACTTTCCTCCTCTTTCCATATTTCCTATTTGAAGGACTGAGTTTTTAAAATACTCTTTTCTTATCCTCATCCATGCAAGTAAGCAGTCTAATAACTACATCCCATTATAAAGTCATGACTTCACCTATATTTCCTCTTGTCCATTGCTACTTCAGTTTCACATGCCATTGCTTTCTCCAAGGATTTCTGCATGTCTTCATCTTGTAACCCATTCATACAAATATTCCTTAGCATCTTCAGATCAATAATCAGGTGATTTGCCCAAGGTAGAGTCTTGTAGACTCATGTTCCTCTTCTGGATTCACCCAGTGCCTTCTATCTTCAAACAAGGGCAAGTAGAAGCAACCCTTGGGATTGTTATGATAGCAAATGTTAACAGATGAAAAATGAATTATAGTTCAGTATTACAAGCAGTTATAAAGGTTTTTAGATGCTATTTATTTATGAATATTATCATATACCTGTTATATCCTAAGCCAGCAGTAAGCAATATCTCTTTGTGCAGCAAGTGTGTGCACAGAGACAGATGTGCAGGCACAGCTTCAGGTTGCTGACTCTGGTCTTGCCTTGGCTCCTAGGATGCATGTTTAAGGTGACCTGTTGAGTTGCTCTGTATAGTTCCTGCTCTGTTTCAAACTTTGTCCTATGTTGCTCCCGCTCCTTGGATGACTTTCCTCTACTTTCTTGCTTTCCTTTTAGTATCCTCTTGATTGACAAATGTTTATTTAGCCAGTCTCTTTTTTCTACTTCTCTGGGAAGTATTTCCTAACTTCTAATGCTATGTTAAAATAGACCCATTTTGTGGCTTTAACACTTTTAGCTTTATTGTATCACAATATTTAGTCTTGGCTGTGATTGTGTGTGTGAATATGTGTGTCGGTGTGTGTTGTGTTTCCTGGCTGTAATTTTTTTTATATATTGTTTCTGCAAGCACAGTGCTTGGTACATTGTAAGGTTTAGATGTTAGTCTTTGACCCCAAAGAACAATTGGCATTTTAAACACACAGGTGCCTGAGTTTCATATCTGACTTTAGAATCTGAATGTACAAGACCTTTGGTTTGTATATTTGAAACCTTGCATTTGAAAACTTGTTTATGAAGTATCCAGAAGATTGAATAAAAGCATGAAAATCTAGTAAGGAAGTTTTATATTTAAGGGATGTATGGTTTTTAATACTTTATTATTTTTGCAATCACTTAATCAGTGTAAGAAGGGATTATTACTATTTCTGTTGTAGATGTCCAAATACATGCTTAGAAAATATACTGTTATTTGAGTCAAAAATAGCACAAAAATAAGCAAGATACTTAACAGACATTATGAGTGTTCTACATAAGGAAATGAACGTGAAAGCAAATATTGATGGTACCTTCCTAGTAAATAAATGTAACATACTAGTAAGTAAACTTCTCTAGTAGGTAAAGTTCTCTAGTAAATAAAGTTCTCACTAGGAGTTTTAACATTCAAAAGTAGTTTGGTTTCTTTATAATAATATTTTGAGAGAAAAATACAAGTTTACTTTGGGTGCTAGAGAAAAACAAGTGAAAAACTTAAAGCACTTAAGTGAGTTTAAGAAAGGGATTATTTACAAAGATTGAAGAAGTTTCAAGGGACTCAAGAAGGGACAGTAATTCATCATGGCCTTTATCATCCCCAGACCTTGAGGAGTTGTAGAGACACACTGTTGCCAAAACTCAGCAAGACTAGCTGCCTTACAGAAGGGGTGCTCAGTTGGAGCGCTGGCCTTTACAGCACAATGTAGACACTAAATACTGAGTTGCTTTCCTAACAGCTCTGCTTCGATTCTTAGCTACTACTTCCTCCGACTTCACCAACCAGGGCCTGATGGTGTACTTTCCATGGTCAGGTTCCTAGGGTATGGGGTACAGAGAACAGTAAGGGTGTAGATCCACGGAGGAAATTAGAGGCTATCCAACAGAAACTCCATTGTATGTGTTTCATTTACCCTGTTTTGCTTTTTGTTTTCAGCTCCCGCACGCCTTTGTGAATTGTGTTGAATGTTTTACTTCGAGGCTACTTTTGGAACAAATTTTAAACAAGCTGAGTCATCTTAATTCTTCAGAGGCAGAGTGTTCTACAGAAATAACCTGTGAAACATTTAATGACTTTGTTCGGTTGTTTAAGCAAGTGACCAGTGCTGAACATCTCAAGGATCAGACTGTATATATTGTAAGTAATTTAATATGATTATATCATCTTTAATTTGAAAACTGCAGTAGATATACTTCCATATATTTATTTTGTCTTATTTTGTATAGTGCCCTGTGGAAGGTGTTTTTGTGATATAAAAATGTGTCAGAGCTGCTGTGAAAAGGGAGCTTTGCCTAACAGAAGAATTATATATAACACATATTCACATAAGACAACATGCGGACTATAATAAGCAGTAGCCATGGCATGCAAAGTACTGATGTTGTGATGTTGATATAGCTTCATGAGTGGTAAGATGTGAGACAGACCAAGAAAATGAATCGGATTATTAGTTACTTTTCTCATTGTTGGGACCAAGTACTGAACAAAGGCCGTTTCAGGGAGGACAGGTTGGCTTTGCTTTCATGATCTAGCATGGTGATTTTGGAGTGATGAATGTAAAACTGTGAGACTGGATTAAGTTACCAGTACAGGTAGTGATAATGCAGATGAGTCTTGGACCTGAGTTCTGTGGCATTGCATGTGTTTATGTGAACATTCCAGTGTTCAGAGAATGAAAGATAGGAAGGAAGAGACATGGAGACTGAGAAGTTAGTGATGTGCTAAGTCTACACACCAGATTACATCCGTGGCTCAGGCTTTAGTAACAGCAATAAAAACAGAAGGAGTCTGCTTTAAATATGGAGAGATAGGACACTGGAGAAATGAATGCCCATAAAACTCCCTTCCCATAAAAGATTCTAATGCCCCTAAGACAGTCTGTCCCCAGTGTCACAAAGGTTTCCACTGGAGAAAAGATGTACCTCCCTACATGATAAAGATGGTAAACCACTAAAGCCTTTAAACTTAAGAAGGTGCAGCCCTCCTTCCCAACAGTAAGAGATAACTGTTCGGATAGAAGCCTTATGGGTGTCGATCATCTCAAGACTCCCACCCAAAAATAACCATCAAAATAGATAACAAGCCTTCATGGACTTTCCTCAACAGATAAAACTGACAATGGTCCTTCCTTTACTAGCTCTCAATACAAAACCTTGTGCACACAATACAAAATTGCCCACTCTGCAGGGATTCTCCACAACCCTCAGGGCCACAAAGAGAGTGCAGGGTTTTAGAAGCTTTGCCAGGCCTTCCCTTTCCTGTGCACCCTCTGGTTTCCTTCTTTGCTGGCATTGTCAGAAATTGTCTGAAAGATGTGAGACAAAGCCACAAGCCAGGTGATAAGAAAATACTCTAACGTGAGCTCTGTCTTTTCTTCATATGTTTCAGAGGTTTCTTTGTTTTATAGAATATCCAGTGTTCTTAGTTTGACTTAGCAGTCAGGACTGTACTGGCTGGTTTTGTGTGTCAACTTGACACAGGCTCAAGTTATCACAGAGAAAGGAGCCTCCCTTGAGGAAGTGCCTCCATGAGATGCAGCTGTAAGGCATTTTCTCAATTAATGATCTAGGTGGGAGGGATCCTTGTGGGTGGTACCATCTCGGCTGGTAGCCTTGGGTTCTATAAGAAAGCAGGCTGAGCAAGCCAGGGGAAGCAAGCCAGTAACCATCCCTCCATGGCCTCTGTATCAGCTCCTGCTTCCTGACCTGCTTGAGTTCCAGTCCTGACATCCTTTGGTGATGAACAGCAGTGTGGAAGTGTAAGCTGAATAAACCCTTTCCTCCCCAACTTTCTTCTTGGTTAGGATGTTTGTACAGGAATAGAAACCCTGACTAAGACACAGACAAAATACATCTTTTTTTATCGTGTAAGAAGAGAAAGTATTTTTTTAATTTTAAAATTTCTTTATTTTACACGTATGTGTATTTTGCCAGCATGTAAGTCTATGTACCACATGTGTGCTCTGAGCCTGCAGAGAGTATTGTATCCCCTGGAACTAAAGTTATGGATGGTTGCAAGCTTTCATGTGGTTGCTAGGAATTCAACCCAGGTCATCTGGAAGAGCACCAAGTGCTCTTAACCTCTGAGCCATCTTTCTAGCCCCAAGTCAGTTTTTAAATTTTTAATGCAAATGCTAGTAAAGAATGCAGTGACTACTAATAATTACTACCATTTCTTTGATGTATGCTAAGGTGACTTTTGTTTAACTCACTGTTGTTTTATACCAATAGTGTAAATGTTAAAATGATGGGAAAAGACAAATAGCATTTTAGTACTATAAAAATAGTTTCATAATGTAAGAACCAAATGAGGCCATCTCTGTAGAAGTTGAAATATCGAAATATATAGAGGTTGTCTTAGAGAAGTGTGATTCACAGATAACTGATAGACAATAAGGAGGTGGGTCCCAGACTATGTGGCTGACTTTAGCAAATAGAATTTGCAGGGCCGCTGAGATGAGAAGGGAGAGCCAGGGTGAGGATGGGAGAGTATTCATGTTTCAGATCCCATAGACCAGAGAACATACCCAAAACGCATTTGTTACTTATCTGAACATCAAGGTACAAAAGTGTATAGGAGTTTGGTGTAGAACATTTTTTCATTAAAGTGATCAATTTTTTTAAGTTAGTCTTTGTTGTAGATTATAATTTATTTAAATGGAGATTTATGGGAAATTTCCTAATGAGAATGTGTAGTAGGAAAACTAATTTATATGTTTATTGCAGTAAGTTGTAGTTTTAGTTTGTCTTAGTTAACTAGGAATTACATATTTTAAATAAGATTATTCTCATACATTGTTACAAGCTTTCTGTTAGCAAAATGGATATGAAATATCTGAATTATTCAGGAAAACTATATATCCTGAATCTTAGTTTTATTCCTAATTTAAATGATTATTGTAATTTATAATAAGATCTTTTAGTAGAGGTAAATGTTTATGATACTAAGATAGGCAGGCTCCTTTGTAGAAAAGGAGACTTTAGTTCTCTGCAAAAAGTCCACCAGATAATGCAGACCATCTTGTCACGTTTTAAAGCTAAGAAGCTATCAATGACTGGAAAACATAGAAGCCAATTTGAGGAGGATCAACAGTTTGACAATTAAAAACTGAGTTAAAACAAGCAGGTACTGACCGGAAGCCTTCCCTCTGCATAGCCTGTGTCAGATCATGTGCTCTGCAGGCTGTGGGGTAGGGGGAAATCACCAACACATAATCCCCGCCTAAGCACAGTGAACTACACAGACCCTGGCAAGACATGCCCACTGTTGCAGAAATGTCATAAATGCCTTGGGAATATCCTGTCACTATCTGATTACGCTGGACTATTCTGTAGAAGTCTCACATGTTGGGATCTCCTGTTACCAAGATAAACCAAGTGAGTTTATAGGATTTAAAGTACATTAGGGGAATTTTGGGGTCAGTGAGCTTTATCTTGTTTTTATCTCTAGGCATTTTTGAACTATTACAGGGGTGTGGGGGCTGGAAGCCAGGATTTTTTTCTAGTAACTGACTTGTCTAGGCTTGTCTGGACTTGTCCAGTTCTTAGACCTAGTCTCTAAAACTGTCAACTTGAAGCCTGTCTTAGAGTCAGCCTAGTCTTTTTATTTTCTCTTTTAGTTTTGAACCATCTTGAATCTTTGAGATGTTTAATAAATCTGTTCTTTAACAAACCTAATTAAAGTATTAATTATGTATGGACCATAAGTCAGAGTTAATACCAGTAGGATCTGTCTTGTTTCTTTTTGACTAAGGCCATTGCTTTTTTTTTTTTTTTTGACCACCCCTGAGTGGTCAACATAGAAATAACATTCTTTACTTAGGACTGTACAGAGTTCTCTTTGTTGGAAGAACAGCAAGTCTAGACCTCTTTGTTTTGTAAGACTATTTTTGTCAGGGAGGATAGGAAATCCTGTAGGGTCATGATGGATGTTTTTAAAAATCTCTTAGATATTTGTATCAGTCATCATCTGTAGTGCCTTGTAGGGTTGAGGTCCCTACTCTAGCAGCTCTGGCCAGTCCTATGTCAAGGAGAGAACCTAATAACACAGTGGAAATGGCCACCCTTTTAGCTTGATTGTTTAGAGGTGTTAACTAGTTGAAAGACATCTTCTCTGGAGTAATAAGGCACTCTGGGTACTGAAAGGGTCATCTCAGGAACTTTGGAAAGGTCATGGAACACTTGCCCCTCCTGGAAGGGAGAGGCTAAATTATATTCCTCAGACCACAGGGAGGTCCCTGCGGCTAGGGGAGACCCTGAGTTATTCCGAGACTATTGGCCGCCTACCTCATTCCCTAACAACCAATTAGTTTAAAGGTAACACTGTTCTGCCAATCACATTGTGCCTAATGGTGGCTGCCCTGAGGACTGTATAAAGGGCCACTGTACGAGCTACGCTTAGTCGGTCTCTATTCATATGCAGGGCGACCCCAGCATGCTGGGTTAAATAAAATTCCTCTTTTGCTTTTTGCATCGATTCCCATCTCCACATTGTTCACTTAGGGGATCTCCGGTAAGTTAAGGCTCCCCGAGTCTTACAAGCTGTACTAGAACATAGTCGTATTTCCATAAATGTATGGAGTAAGTCCCAAAGTCCAAGGCCACCAAGCATTCTCTGGGGGTAACATGTATCCTGTAACAGTAGAGGTGGGAATAGTCAGAGTCCCTGTCCATTAACTGACAGTTCTTTGTTAAGTCCGGGGCGAGAGGAGATAAGAACCTACAGTCTTGCCAGCCACTGTGACCTTGATGACAGGGCTGTTGTATTGCCCCCCTGGGGTACCCAGAGAGTAAGGGAGGCTAGTGACTGATGTCACAAAGCAGGATCAGGAGCACGGGAGTTGCAGTTTCAGCAGATCGATGGGGTGTGGGGTGACCTTCATCATTCTTGTGACTGTTCACCTGAAAGTCTCCTCTGCTGAGACCTCAGCTGCTGGATCCTTGCTCTCCTGGCAGGCTTAACGTGGGAGTGGTGTATCCATGTCTTGATCTCGTCCACCTTAACAGCCATAGGCATGGTCAGATCAGGGTGT
This sequence comes from Tokudaia tokunoshimensis, assembly GCA_036184795.1. NCBI lineage: Eukaryota > Metazoa > Chordata > Mammalia > Rodentia > Muridae > Tokudaia > Tokudaia tokunoshimensis. The sequence continues at coordinate 7,786,060 of BTHU01000002.1, forward strand.
GAGGTCCTTTCCAGGAAGGTTCTAGAGTCTTACGAAGTATCTCCTTAAATATGGTGGGTGAGTACTTGAGTCTTTGAGGCAGGCGTGTGTGTGTAAGTCAGTTATCCCTTGAAGCCTCTCTCTAGATCTTGCTGTTTAAAGGCAAGTAGAGACTGGCTTTTGAGTGCCAGAGACTGCAAAGTTACTCAATGTGACTGAAGCTTCTAAAGGATGCTAGGGGTAGATTGGTTAACAAAAGTCATGTTACAGCTAACTAGTGTTCTCTGGCTTTCGGGTTAAAAGGAGAGTAGGTCTTATAGGCTTTAAAAAGTCTTTTTAGATATTCCCTGGGGTTTTTATTTGTTTCTCTGTATCACTTGGCTCACCTTAGATAAATTTGTGGGCTGTCTGGTGGCTTCTCAGAGGCCCCTGATTAGAATCTGGCAGTGGACACAGAGCCTCTCCTTACTTTCAGCAGTGTTAAAATCCCAGTCAGGTCAAGTCAAAGGAAAGGCTGCATCGATATCAGCCTGGACTTGGGTGGGCAGCCCATTTGCAGGTCCCATTTCCAGGCGGCTCCCACGCTCCTCACTGCCGTGAAGAGGACCTGGAGCAGTTGCTGACAGTCAGCCCAGGTGGGCAGGTGAGTCAGCACAATTGAATCTAGAAGACCTGTGAGAGCTGATGGTCTTTCTAAAAATGGGGAGTTTTGCAACTTCCAGTTGTAAAGATCATTACTGGCAAATGACACATATGTCATAAACTGTCTTCCCTGGGGATCCTGTAGCCCAGAGGTAAGATTGTAGTAGAGTTGGTCCTCTGGACAGTACAGGCCTCTGTGAGGTGGACTCCAAGTGGGGTCAGGAGAGTGGGGGGTCAGGGGCTGCTCCTTCCTCTGTCTGTGCTGTCTGGGCAGGAGCAGCAGGAGCAGGAACATGAGGGGGGACAGAGATTCTCCTCGGGAGCAGAAAGGGGGAGCAAGGCAGGGGCCTGAGGCTGACCCTCCTTCAGAGGAGGAAGGGTGGGGAGTGACAAGGCCCATAACAAAAAAGGTCTCATTTAAACTGGGGGCTTTTTGACCAGGTATTATTATATGGTGATATATGGCACTTGGTCTGGTTGGCTCCAGGCCTCATAAACTAACCCTTTACCCTGTAAATGATGCAGAGATGGAAAGTCCCCTCCTCAGGCCATAGGTGGGCCATTCATTCCTGCAAAAGATGGTTAGTGTGTGGGGATGAACAACCAGACCTGAATCTTCTGTGACTTGGGGAAAGTCCTCAGGACCAGGACCAGTGGGGTGCTTTGTGCCTGCCCCATCTTAGAAATTAAAGGAACATTTGTACAAGAGGACACAAAGCACAAACAGAATACACACAGGCAGACACAGAAGGCATTCCCAGGAAAACAAAAACAAGCCAAAAGGCTAAGACAGTCTTCATACTGTGCATGTGATGCCCATAGACCCACAGCCAGTACAGAATATAGCTGAGAACTAGCAAGTTCTGCTTCTGGTAGGGGAATGGGAACATCCTCCATTGTCCTTAGCCAGGTGACAAAATACATGTCAGCTTTGTTCCTCTCAGCCTCTGGATTAAACCTAAAACAGAAACACAAACCCAAAAGAGAAACAGAGATGGACAAGACAAAAGACAACTGGGAGCCCTGAATTACCAATTGGAAAAACACTCTATTATTCGGGTAGGGGCGTGTGTGTCTCTAGGGAATCCCAGATGAGCCCCCAAATGTAAGAGGCTATGATTCGCTGAAGAATGATACCCTGGACTTAAATAGTCTGTAAATGCAGAGTGTTTTATTCTGTAGAAGTCCAGCACAGTGAGATCTCCCATTACCAAGATAGAAAACCAAGTGAGCTTGTAGGCCCAATTTAAAGTGCATTAGGGGAATTTTATCTTACTTTATCTCTAGGATTTTAGAACTACTACCAGGGTGTGGAGGCTAGAAACTGGGTGGTTTTTTTCTAGTAAATGACTTGTCTGTACCTGCCTGGACTTGCCCAGTTCTTAGGCGTAGTCTCTTAAACTGCCATTTGAAGCCTGTCATGGAGTCAGCCTAGCCTTCTCAATTAGATTTAAGACCTATTTTTGAGGAGGAAACTATACTCTAAGCTTGGTCAGAACCTGTGGCTGAAGATAATAATATTAATAGGCCCAAAGGGAGAACCTATTATTGTTTCTTTGCTAAATGGACATAATATCAAACTGTCTTCTAAGTACCTACCTTTATACCAATAGCTGAGAACTCATTAGAGAATGTGTCCCTAAAAAAGTCATCTATATCGTATTGCCTCCATACAAAGCTCCTAGAACAATGGAATTGGGGGCAGAGATATTGTAAGAGCCAGAGGTTGGGAAAGCCAGGGACAAAGCAGTGTCTTCTGAATATAGCAACCATTGAAATCATGAACTAACAGCAGCTTTAGTCATCTGCAGGAGATTAAGCCCAGTCAGCATTCCATCATGGATGAGGGAGGAGCTAATGAGGTCCCTGTCCCTAATTGATGAGGTAATGGCAATTGCTGACTAGTTTTCTAGAGCTAATTTTCTTCAGGGCTGTGACCCCTGATCAGTTGCCCATGCTCCACTGAATGACCTCACATCATGAGCATAGGCAGCACTAACTGGACTCAGGTATTTAAAAGGAACAAGGGAAAACAGAACATGAAGTTTTGCAGGCTATGGGTAGCTGGCAGTCAAGGAGGAGTTTGAGAAGTGAGGGAGGCTCATGGTGAAAATACACTGTACCAAGTTCTCAAAGAATTAACTTAGAAACTTTTAATGAGTTAGCGAATAGAAACATTAGATAAATAGTTAAAAAAATCATGGAACTCCAATTTGTTGATTACCTTGAGAATGTAATTTACTGCACTACCCTGTAAGCAAGTAATAGCCCCAAAAAGATATCTGGTCCTAATTTCTGAACCCTAAAATGCTACTTTACTTGGAAAAAGGGTCTTCACACATGAAGTTAAGTGAAGGATCTTAAGGTGAGGAGTTTTATTCAGATTATCTGGGAGGAAAGCAGACTCTAATCCTAAATGCCAGTACGTAGGAGGATCAGAAGGGAGCTTAAGTGCACTATAGGGGTGGACAAGACCAGACTGTACATACTGTAGCAGATCAGTCAGAAGTTTGAGGGTATTTATTTGCCTTTAAGATTGGAGTGTTGTAGGTAGCATGCCACAGCCCTCTGGACCAGGCTACCAGAAGCTGGAAAGGGCAGGAAATGAATTCTCTCCAGGAGCCACGGGAGTCATCATTGTGATGCTCAGTAAGAGGGTCTTTAGGGTTTTGACTTTCAAGAACTGTGAAAAAAATAAATTTTAAGCCTTTAGGTCTGTAGTAATAATACAAAAACAAAAAACAGCACAAATTCAGAAAAATTGGTAATTGGGGAAATTAAGTATTTTTCCTTTTTTTTCTATATGAACTCATACATTCATGAATCTTTAATCACCCATGATACTAATGTGACTTTTTGGGACAAGTTTGGAGAAATTTGAGTAGTATCATTAAATTTTTAAATGTATGATATTGGGCTGGTTGTATTTTTTAACAGACCCATGGCTTTATTAGTCTTAATAGTTGTTAATGTGACCAAACTCATCACCATTTTACTGTTATATAATGTGATGTCATCTGTAAGTGTTTACCATATATGTCTGTGTTTTAGAAAAATGTTATAATGCAAGCATTATAACACTGAACAAAACTTGATCTTTGCGTTATCCAGCAGTTTAAACATTACATTGTATGTATAACTATAAAGTTTAATGAAGAAAACTTCTGCGATGAATTTTAGAGTATATTTCTGTCTTTCTCGGGTAATAAAGACTTGCAGGGTTTTTGGTTCTTTTTTTTTTTGTGTGTGTTGGGTAGAACAATTAGAGAGCAGCCTTTTAAACACAGCAATGACATGTTTTCTCTTTGAATATTTAGATTAAAATATGCTATTAATCTTTTTTTAAACTTAATCTGTTTAAAATCTTTTTCTTTTTTTTAACAAATAATAGGGAAGTAAATTCAAATTTGCTTTAAAAAGTTACAATTTTTCTTTGTAGCATGGAAAATTTTTAAAAATCTAACAATGTGTTGTACTTTATAAAATAGATTATGAACTGATTTTCATATAGACATCTCTCTCTTTAAAGGTTCTGGATAAAGCTGAATATCTAAGAGATATGGAAGCAAATCTATTGCCTGGGTTTCTTAGGTTGCAAGAATTGGTAAGTAGTAAATGAGAGTGACTTTCCCTGAGCATAGGTCAGGTCTGTTCCCTACCCAGTGTGTTATATTGTTGTGTGTCTCTGTCATGATTACAGTTCAGTTATCCATAGGGATAGTAATTCTGTTTTCTCCGTATACCCAGTAATGGTGTTCAGGTGGCCTTGGCAGTATTAGGCCTTTTACTTGTGTCTTAGTTTTAACTATAGAAACTATTTGGAAAAAAATTTAAGGTTAATTTAATAAACATTTCTTGTTTTTACATTAAGTTTCTAAGTCAAAGCAAATTTAAACTGTAGTAAAACCCATTGTATATTGGAAGATTTTTAAAATAAACAGTTGAAAATATTACCAGTTTAAAGTCATTGATCTTTGTTCTTGTCAGCTTCTCCATACGTGTTTGACTGATATTATAAAATGCCTTTTACATGGCAAGAAGACTCAGTGTTAGGAGTACTTGCCACCAAGCCGGGTGACCCAAGTTCTTTACCTGAAACCAAGATGCTCCTAGAGACCCAACTCCAACACGTTGTCCTCTGATCTCCACGGTCATGTGTGGTGTCCAAGTGGTGCTGTGTACGTGAACACACTTAATAAATACAAATAAATCTGATAATTTTCCATGAGCTTTATCATCAAGAATGTGGATAGAGCATACTTTTTAAGTCTAAGTAAATTCAGAATTATTTTTTAAAAATCAACGAATTTCTAAGATGAAAGCATTTGAAAAGTTCTTTCTTTGGGGGCTGGTGTATAGCTCAATAGTAGAACCTTGGCATTGTATTTGTGAGAAATAATCCTCAGGGGATTCCCTGCTGGTATCCAGGCAGGAAAGCTAATCCTGTGAAAAGATGAGAATGAATCTCAGTGCCTTCACCAACTAGGTCAGACTCTAATGAAGTCTAAAGCCAGGCAGCTCATTCTTAGAATATTTAATACACAGTACAATTTGGGGAAAGGCTTCCAGGAAACAGTAAGTCCACTCAGTCTAATTCCATGTGCACAATAAAGCTTAAGGTGTGACTACATAGAAACTCCTTTACAAAGTACATGTGACCATGAGGGTAGGTTCTATAGATAAAAGGCCTATAGTGTGGTCTCTGACCAATAGCATAGCTGTCAGCAGGCCGTCAAGTACATGTGGTGTCTCTCCTAAGGATGGGTAATGGTCTAGGGAGGGAAGAATCTGGGATAAACATTCTGAGGAAATAGGGTGAGGTCTACCTCTATAGCAAAAGGTGGATGAGATATGCCTCTGCAAAAAGGTCACCAGGATACTAATAAAAACCACTCTCAGCTTTTGGGATGGAATGCAGGTATTTGGTTTGTATCTCCTCCATTGAGGAGACACTGCTGTGTGGTAAACTGATTTTCTATACAAGGACCTCTCTACCCCCTACATCTTCCTTTCTTTTATAAAGATGATCAATTTTTTATGGAATTATTCACTCATAAATTCAACTCTTTTTGTTAATCAAAGGAATTACTCTTTTCTTCTCTTTTCTTTTCCTTTTTTCTTTTTTTTGGTCAGGGTTTTCTCTGTATAGGCGGGCCTGCCCTGGATTCACTCTGGAGGCCAAACTGCCCTTGAACTCCCAGAGATCCACCTGCCTCTGCCTCCTGAGTGCTGAGATTAAAGGTGTGCGCTGCCATACCCTGCAGAATTACTTTTCTAAGTTATACAAAACAGCATGCAAGGGACACACTTGATAGGGAATCAAATAGCAAACCATCACAAAAGTAATGCAATTTGTATGAGATATGGGTCCTAAGAATACTTGTGAACAGGAGCAGGTACCACATCTGTTAGCCTCAAGGATGTCAAAAGAATATGGGAGATAAATCTTGTAAGGAACATACAGTGTGTGCGGACAAATCTAGCTGATGTGCACAGGCATTTGCAGCCGTCTGTTAAAGGATGACGGACACCATCAGCTTTATTTCTCTTTTGGTATACTAAATGTAATTTTTAAATATATTTCAAAGGATACCTCTTTCAGCATTGATGATTTAAGGGGGGATACTACTAGTCATAGTTATTTGTATAGTTATTTACTGTGTAATGACCGTTAGCTTTTCTTAATAATTTGAAAACAAAAAACTTTAATATTTCTTAATAATATGAAGTTATAATATGGCAGATCTGCTTTGATCCAACTCCGTGTTTCCTTTTCTCTGATTTGCTGTAGCTATTTTAATAATGGAAAATGCTAAATTTTCTTTTTCTGTTGGCAATTGATTGAAAGCCTGTAATTTTTAAAAATTCTCATAGAAAGATTTTGTCTTAATTTTTCCAACAGATGTGTTTCTTAATATCTGCAAAATAAGTTCTGTATGACTGGCCTAGTGTTCATGAATAACTGAAATGTTGATTAACCTACAGTTTTATGGAAATTCCAAGCAATTATGTATGAAAATTTACAAGTGGTTGAGCTCTCTGATTAGGTTTTCTAAATATGGTTTATTAATATGCAAATAATTTGTTACATATATTAAGCTTTGCAGAATTTAGTTGAAGATAAATCCAAAGGGAATTACCGCCCGGGGATTGTTAAATACTAAGTTACTTTTCTTCCTGTTTATTTATAGACTGACAGAAACGTGACTGTTATCTTTCTCAGTGAGATTATTTGGGAAAAATTTCGTCCAAATACTGGATGCTTTGAGCCATTTGTCTTATATTTCCCTGACTATAGCATAGGTAAGTTTCAATTGTTTGAACAAATAATCCTTGTTAAGATTAAGAGAAGATAGAGAGAAGATACCTCCAGTTCAGTGATTATAACTGTGAAGCATGAGGTGGTGTAGCAGGCTGCGAGGAAGTAGCATCCCATGATCTTGTGAACACTGTCCCTCTCATCTACTGAGCTATAAACATTCACTGCCGAGAGCAACACATTTTTTTGCCTGTTTTCACAAGAACAGAAGCCAAGTAACACCTCCTGCTTTAGCTGATTAACTGTTTTTTATTTAGAGGAACTAAAAATAGATGAAGACCTTATTTTAATAGCTTTTCATCCATAGAAATCACAAAATAAGAGAAAAATGGGGGAAGAATAGGAAAGAGACTTTTGTAGAAAACATTTGTAGAGTCTTTTTTTTTTAAAGATGAAATTTCAGGACAAAATTAAATCTAGCAATCTTTGTAGTGTTATAGTGTAAGAAAATAGACCTGTTAACTGTATAATAAATGGAACCATGTTACATCTGTTTATTAAGTGTTTTAGGGCCTATTTAAGCTTAGCATAAACACTATAATTATAAATTTTCTATTAAAAATTAGACATTAATTTGCGAAACAAATTATTGGCAGCAAAAGGATTCATGGTTAATGGTATCCTGCTGTGTAACTTGATAGGTGTGTTATTTTTAAGGTTTTGGTTTTAAGGATACCTTTCCAGTTATAGCCAGGGTCAAATTTGAAATTCTTGTTTTCTGGTCTTTACTATATACAAGATGGTTTTGTTAGTTTTGTTCTTCCTTTGAAGAGATTATGATATGCTTCGTTAGATTTGGTTAATTACTATCAGCATAGGTTAGGCCCTGTTCTGTAACAATTTGAAAATTTCAGTGACATAATTTCCTACCTTACAAGCTGTGTGTTCCACTCATATTCTCTGTTTTCCTTCTGTATTGTAAGCCCCTTGGTTCTGCTTACTAGGAACCTGTAATATTCTTTTGGTTTTAATGAAATATAAATATAAGAAAGAAAATATCTTTTGTCATATATTCTGTCTAAGGTGTTTTTGTTATTCTAGATCTATGAATGTAGTTTCATCTAAGCCAGTGATTCTCAGACTTCTAATGCTGTAAACCTTTAACACAGCTCCTCATGTTGTGGTCACCCCCACCATAAAATTATTTTTGTTGCTATTTCGCGTAACTCTAATTTTGCTACTGTTATGAATTGTAAGGTGTTCTGTGTTTCTGATGGGCTTAGGCTACCCCTGTAAAAGGGTTGTTCAACCCTCAAAGGGTTCACAATCCACAGGTTGAGAACCGCTGATCTAAGCAAACTTCACCATCATTTCTCCAGATGCTTGTACCCGCTCACAGCTTTCATTTTCCCAGGGCTGTATCAGTTGTTGTAGGTCATGTGATCCTGTCCCACTGCAGTTTATTTAAACTAAAAGTCCTCTTTACTTTTTTTTTTTTTGGTGTAGTTTTTATTTCTCTGTCTTTAAATTCATCTTTTGTTTGTTTTTTGTTTTGTTTTGTTTTTCCCTGAAGTTAATCTTGCCCTCTTTCGGAATTTTTTTTTATCATAGAGCCCTTCTTGCTTTTTCTCTATATTGTTAAGCACATGAACATATTTATAACGATAATCTAACCTGCTACTCTTCCATTTTGGTTTTCTTTCTGCTAACTCCCCCTGCCCCGAGTATTATGCTCCATCTATCTACCTTTTTTAAAAACTGAATTATAGACATTGTGATTTTAATATTTTTAGCATATTTGATATGCTTTGGGAGAAAGGATCTAGAACAGTTTTTATTCCAGGGCAAATTTTCTAAGACCTAGCTCCTTTGGGATCTCACTGAATGCTTCATGTTCATCATGGTATGTGCATTCTGACTAAAAGTAACATGAAGAATTAATAAACCCATGTGAGATGGGTATTGGCCAACCTTTAGTACTCAGTAATTGCTTTTTGTGCTTCCATCTGATCCACAGAAGTTGTTCTTATTTGACCTTTTGCTATTTTATCTGTTCATATATAAGTGTATATGAACTCAAGACATTTTGACAGGTTTCTATACCCACCTCCCTTTTTCCATCACTCTGGGATGGCTCTGTGTCCTTGGATACACTGCCTCAAATCCAGGCTGTCTTAACTCACACCATCCTGTTTCTCCTCAACTCAGTGAGATTACTGAGCTTCTTCAGGCTCTTTTTGTACCACATCTGGTTAGAAAACCTGATTGAGCCAGGTATAGTGGTGTACAACTTCAATCCCAACAGTCCAGAGGCACACAGACCAATCTCCAAATTCAAGGCCAGTCTGCTCATAAGAGTTTTAAGACAGCCAAGGCTACACAAAAAGACCCTGGGGCTTGGGAGGGAGGGAGGGAGGGAAGGAGGGAACACAAACTGGGTTGATAATAGGACTCACCTGTTTTATTATTCCAGGGCTAATTTTAGCTTTTTCTGGTACTACAGCCTTTTATTGCTTTTTGCTTGATGTTTGAGTATATTCATCCACAGTTAATTGTTCACTGCAGAAAAGTTCTGTCTATGTTAGAGTGGCTTTTCTTTCTGTGATAGATCATGCCCTAAAAGCAAAATTATAGGATGCACAGGCCAATCAAAATGATTTTCTCTTGTGTGCTATCCAATAGTTCACAGCATTTGTTAGGCACGATTTTTTTTTCTATTACTTTGAGTAATCTTAGGCTATTAGATTAGACATGACTTGGGTACTTTAGACCTCACTTATTTTGTATGTAGTCTATACTCAAGCAACTGGTTGTTTTTATAGCAATTCACTGAGAATTTTGATTTTTGGAGTGTTCCTCATGGCTGAAATTGGTCAGTGGCGATATCTGAATTATTTCTACTGAGAAGACTTTCTGATAACAAATACTGTAGGTTTTGTTTTGTTTTGCTTTGTTCTTAATTCATCCAACAATCTATTCTTCAATTGTTTGGCCCAGTTTGATACTCATTTGTCAATTCCAGTGAAACCATCTTCTAGGACCAGAAATGGCAGGTTAAAGGCTCTGTCTCACAGAGCTGCTTTCTCCTGTGGATGCCAGCTCCAAGTATAGAACTGTTTTCTAAAAACTGACTGTACACTAAGGTTCCTGTGGTCCTCTCATCTGGTTCTTGGGTTGCCTGTAGGGCTCACAGAACTCAAGACAGCGCTGTATTTTCTTTCTTACTACTGTACTTACTACTGTCAGATTGTCAAAGATTGAAAAAAAAAAAAACCCCAGACATGAACAGTTGTATGAAAAATGAAAAATTGAGGTTCAAGGAGGTCCCGAGCCTAGAAGCTGTCCCTGTGGCCATGGTGAAGTGTGTAACTACCCAGCACATGATACATTGGCAGCCTGTACTGTGTCTGAAGTCTATATCATCTAGGGGTTTTCATGGAGCCCCTTCTATATAGTTCCAGTTAACTAAGTCATTGCCCAGGGGGGATGAACTTGGCCTTCAGCCTAAAGGCTAGGAAGTAGGGACCCTAGCAACCGCTTTCACCTGTAAGCTCTCTAGAGGCCCAGTCAGGTCACCTCATTAGTGTAAGCTTGAGTATGTTTAGAAGGGACTTAGTGAGAGATGCTTAACCCCTCATCATTTATGAAGTTTTATGCCAGGAAGAAAAAGAAATACAAATTATTCTATCAGGTAATTACTCTTTTCTAACTGACAACCACTTTATTTTTCTTAATTATTGTTGGACCTAAATATTTGTTTTTTAAAAAAACATTTATAAAATTCTGGAGCATGATGATTGTGGTTCTGTATTGATCATTTAAGTTAGTTTTGTGTCCTATAAACAGGGAACCTTCAAAAGATCCTGTCCCACGATCATCCTTCAGAGTATTCAGCTGATTTTTATGCTGCCTACATTAATATTCTCCTGGGAGTTTTCTACACTGTCTGTCGAGATCTAAAAGAGCTCAGACACCTGGTGAGTAAACATTTTTGTGTGTGCACATTACATGCACATAAAATATGTGTATGTATATCCTTTAGAAAGTGTTGAGACAAGTTAGAAGCTGAGAATATGTGTCAGAAATTTGGAAAAGGCATTTTGAGGCTAATGATTGCTGTCTGTGGGTTAGCACCCACTGAGATCTGATAAGAAATTGTATTCAAAAGAAAAATTGTATTCTTTTGTTAGTTATACCTTTCCATTATTGTGAATATGCCTTGGAGATGTGAAAGGAAGGAGGCAAGGCTGTCTGGTTCCCCTTTAGAAAGCTTCAGTGAAGGCGCTGAGGGAGGTGACTCACTGAGGGGTGGAGACAGGCGATCCCAGGACCTGCTGGCCAAGCAGTCTAGCATCGAGAGACCCTATTACAACAAACAAAAACTTCAGTTAATACTTAATACTTTATCTCTGTGGTTGAAAATTTCTAGAAGGAACCTGTGTCAGTAGGTACTGACTGACTGAAGTTTCAGAAGCTGTGGAGAGTTTGGAATGTTGCAGGTCCAGAACCTAATTACAACCTGTCTTAGGCTAAAGCCCATTGAATGTTCATTCCTTGACCCCGTGCCCACCTGGACTGTCTTAGGCCTAACATCCTGACTGTAGATAAAAACCTTTTTGGAATAAACTAGCAAAACTAATTTTTCACCAGACAAAAGGTCACATTTGCTACCAAGTAGCTGAGATTTGCCAGCTATGCCATAAGCACCAACCACTTAATGTTTCTACTCTAAAAGTGCAGCCTTATTACTTTGTGTTTCTTAGAAACAAGCAACACTGCCTAAGGTACTAGTGAGTTTGAGTTTCTCTTTCGCTGTAGTGAATATGTGGTGGTGTGAATGAGAATGGCCTCCATAGGCTCACATGTTTGAATATTTAGTCCTCAGTTGGTGGAACTATCTGGGAAAGGCTTAGGAGGTGTGGTCTTATTGGAAGAGGTGTGTCACTGAGGGTGGGCTTTGAGGTTCTGAAAAGTCCACATCATTTTGAGTTAGCCTCCTCCTAGCAAAGAAGCATCTAAGCTCTCAGCCGCTGCTCCAGTGCCATGCCCACCAAGCCTGGGGCCGTGCTTCCCACCGTGATGATCACGGACTCACCCTCTGCAAGTATGAGCCCCAAGTTAAAGGCTTTCTTCTGTAGGTTGCTTTGATTATGGTGCTTTGTCACATTAATAGAAAATTAACTAAGACAAAAATCCTAATACAAAATAGGAGAAATTTGCTGATATTGGAGAAAGAAACGTAGGAGAAATGGGCATGATGCTAGAGAGCAGTACAGAATTTGGCTGGGCTATTAACTGGCTTTGTTGATGTGATGCCTTAGTAATTATGTTCTGTGCCTAGGTCTGAAAATCTAAAATTAAGGCAAGAAGTTGGCTGAGGCAAATAGCTCTCTTTTATTCTTTTCTCTCTGAAGTTAATTTTAGTACTTAATATTGTCCTCTGAATTTGAATTTGCACAGCTATATCATTATGTCTGTCTTTTTTCTAGGCTCTGTTACTAAATCATAAAATACTTAAGACCAAATTAGTGTTAATAAATTCTGCCTTCCATGTAAACATACACACACATTTTACCAATTTACTAAAATTACATTTCAGTAGGAGAGTAACATGGAAAATTCGTAAGTAGTCATGATTAGTTAATCCTTCTCATACTTAATGCATAGAATTTCTAGAGACATTGTTAAAACATGTAATAGATTCTTGGGTATTATGTTCCAACTGATTTAGCATGCCTGGGATAGTGCCAAGAACTCATATGTGCAAACGACCAGTGCGAACGCTTTAAATCATCCTTAATTGGGTGATGCTTAATTTATGATGGTGTTCACAAGCTGGAAAACAGCAGTTAATTGTCTGACCTTGATCTTTTTTATTAGACATCATTATGACTAAGAGTACAAATTATGCCTTACTATTTTATTTGAGACTAATGTATTAGGTAGGATTTAACCAATAGCATGTTTTCTGTTGTACTACCATTATTGATATTGTTATTGTTTTATAAAATGACACTTTACTTAAAATTGAATTTAAATAAAATTGCATAATTTGTAATAAATTATATGAAAAGGTTTCTAATTATAATTGTTTCCTGCTTTTTATCTTCTCTCTTTTTAAATTCATAGGCAGTGCTTAATTTCCCCAAATATTGTGAACCTGTAGTTAAAGGAGAAGGTAACTAACTATAATTATTAATATTTCATGTGAGAAAACTTATACAAGATTTGAATTACTGAAATTCTCTCCTGTGAGTAGCAGGTGAACGTGACACTCGCAGACTGTGGAGGAATATTGAACCTCACTTGAAGAAGGCGATGCAGACTGTTTATCTCAGGGAGGTCTCCAGGTGACTGTGTGTTTACCTGTTAAATATTGCTTATCCAGAGAGCTAGGACTAGAAATGTTACAGACAGCAGCTGTTTGGGTTTTGTTTTGTTTTTGAATACTTGTCTAGAATTTACTGATTAAAGCTCCCTTATCCAAAATCTAAACTCCAAAATACTTCAAACTTCTAAACTACTTAAACTTCATATAAAACCAATGCATACATGTTTTCCTCCCCTTCTTTACATAAGTATTGTAGAAAGAGAAGATTCAGCATACATAATCGGTACTCACGGAGCTAGGAAGCAATGGGTAGTTATAAAGCTCCAACACCAGGGCAAACACCTGGGACTTAAAAGAAGATGCTTTTCTACACCAGAAGTGTTCACAGCCTAGATTATCCAGAATGGTCGATTCAGAGACTCCACTTGTCTGCTGCATTCTAATAAGTTACCATACCTTCTTGCAGCATCTGTTAGCTGTTGTCATCAGATTGTGGCTTTTCAGTGCCTCTCTAAGTCAGCATTGAAGCGTAGTCTCTTCTCTATGACCTATTCTTCCTCCTGGACTACTTGAATAATCCATAGAAATTCTGGTCTCAGTATCTGACTCAGTCACATCTGCTAAGGCATTTTTTTCCTCACATAAAGCAACATGATTACTTTCAACATCTTTGAAAGAAACATTGTTAAGTCTACTGTTAAGACTTGGAAACTGTTTAAACTAAAAATAAAAGAAAAACATCTTTAGTGTTTTAAGCAAGAAGTCACTTCCAAAAGAAAGTTAATAAAACTTGCAAATTGATCAGTATTTTTGAGAAACTCAAGAGAGAAGTGAAGCCAAGGTATTTGTATATTCAACCTGTCACTAAAGTATTAAAGCTGTAGAAAACAGAATTAAACAGGGAACACTTCATAAGGCACCTCTGAGAGATCTGCTGGTGACAGTCTGGACACAACAAAGAGACACCAGGAAAGTTTATCCAAAAGATTGATAGTAAACACTGAATTTAATTTTATCTAAATGAAAAGGCAAACACAGTGTAGAACAGTATGTGAGTATATATTGCTTCATAAGCAATCATATATGATACGATATTGTCTTTTTAAAAAATGGCAGTGGTGAAGTCCAATATGATGATTAGAGCTGTTGAGAGCTTACAGAGTGGCTGATGATATTTATTTATTATAATTTTGATAGCTTTACACCTATGATCAGAGTAAAAGAATTATTAAAAAAATTAGCATTTGAGTACGTTGTTACACTGTTACTATATATCAAATGATTTTGTACAAGTACAAAAATATATATTGTGTGTATATATTATTTTTCTATTTTCTAATGAAAGTGGTAATTTCTGTGGGGCTCTTTATTACCATATATTGACTTCCTGTATCTTTCAATCTGTTTGTGCTCTTGTGTTTTATTTTAGTTCCCAGTGGGAAAAGTTACAGAAAGATGACACAGACCCAGGACAACTGAAAGGTATCAAAGAAACCCTGAGGCTGTTACAGGGCCCTGTCCATACTGCTGGAGTTAGAGAGCCTTCAGTAGCAATGCCAAGTTATAACACTTTCATTAGTAATTTTCCTTCAACTGAATACCAATTTTGTGTTTTTTAAGTATTAGATTCTATTATATGAAAAATCAATTATTTCTTTTGATGTTGTCACCTAAATAATCCAATTATATGATACAACTTTAACTCAGCACATATGAAATAAAATCCAACCTTTTAATAACTCAGGTTCTTCAGTGGTTATATTTTTCAATTGCTTTTGCTTCCTTTTAAGAAGTGTATGATGTGGTATTGAGCTTTTTTGTTTTTTGTTCTCTTGTTTTTTGTTTTCTTCTCTTGGTTTCAGAGCACTTCAGCTGATTTACAAGTGATTGCTAGTAGTATATTATAGGAAAAAAAGATAAATGACTAGAGTTAGAACAAATGCTATAATGTATCTGAACTACTACTGAGTGGCTGCAGACTAAGCTGTTTATTCATGTTTAAAATGAGAGGAATAGCTAGCTTTAAATTACTAGAAAGATGTTAAGTGATATGAAAGACTTCCCACAGACTGTGACACACAGTAAATATCAGATCCTGTCTTGTGTGCATGGAATTGGCATTATGTGCATTCTAGATAAGGCTTCAGTGGATCGTGTCTGTCAATAGGGGTTATTATTTTTATCTTAAGTAGCTTTTAACATTATATACTGTTACATGAGTTTGTGTGTGTGTGGAGGGGGGGATTTGGAATAGAGGTAAAATTTCCTACTTTTGTGGTCATATAAGGTCTTCAGGAGAGTTTGATGGAGAAAATAATCTTAAAGGAAGAAATAATAGCATTTAGACTCCAAATTGGGAAGAGACAGTCAAATAGAGCAAGCCAAGCACGCCATTGATAACATTCAGCATGCTGGGCCTAGTAGCTGAGCACAGCTGTGGTGGGTGCAAAGGGGAACCTAGAAAAGGTACGTAACACCTAATGGCACCTGATGCATGCTCTTCTGATGGTCTGTTATATAGGTCTCTCGGCGTACACCCAGGTGGAACTTCCATATTACTCCAAGTTTATTCTTATTGCTGCATACCTTGCCTCTTATAACCCAGCAAGAACTGACAGGAGGTTCTTCCTTAAGGTAATAGTAACATCTGTGTTTTTGAAAAATCCTAGGAGTACAGTTGTTCTTGCAGGTTCAAACATACGAGCTTCAAAACTATTGTATATATATTGAACATGAAAAACAACTTTTTGATCATTCTATAAATAATATACAATTTTAATTATTTTTAGAGCATTTAAATTGTATTGACTAAAGATGATTCAAAGAACAGAGCATATTATATAACTGGCATACTTATCTTTTCATAAGGAATTTGAACATCTATGGAGTGTGGTGCTGTCTGAATGGTCTTCAGTCCTCTGTGGACACCAAGAAATGACAGCTTTGAAGTTCCTCTGTATCTCATGTCTAAGGGGCCGAGGTTAGACTAGGAGATGCTAAATACACAATTTGGACCTGTTAATGACTCTACAGTCACAGTCTGAACTTTGGGAGAAAGTAGGTAGTTTACAGAAGAAAGGAAATAAGGTCCAAGTTGTTAGTCTAAAACATTTCACTCCTTCAAAACATTCTTTTTTTCTTCCATTTTTATGTGTGTATGCATATATTCATGATTGTGTGCACATGTGTGTGGACAAGTTGAACATGCATATGTATGTACACACATGTGGACTTTGAAATCATCCTGGGTCTCTCCATCAAGCCCCAGACTCACAGACTGGTGAATCTTGCTAGCCAGCTTGCTCTGGGCATCCCTGTGTCCTCTACCCAAGGCTAGAATTGCAGGCAGGCAGCCACACCCATCAGCGTAAGTTCTGGGTATCTGAACTCCAGCCACCTGTACCACTAAGCCTAACTCTGCTTTCTTCTCTGTACTTAAAACATTTGTGTGGACTTAAAACTTAAATTATTAAGTTTTTATTAGGTTTTTTGATTTGGGGTTTTTGGTTTTGGTTTTTAGATCATTTGTTACTAGTCTTTTGGGGACAAGGGTAACTAACCCCTGATTTCTGAGTGTGTGTGTGTGTGTGTGTGTGTTGTGTGTATGTGTAAAATGAACATGTATACCACATTTTTAACAAATTGTTTATTCTAGTTTAAGCTTCTTAGTCTAAAAAACAGTTTTTCTTCATTACAGCATCATGGGAAAATCAAGAAAACTAACTTTCTAAAGAAACATGAGAAGGTATTCATATTTAAATTCTCTTAACTTTGGAATTTAGAAAAATGTATGCATTTAGGACCATTAAGGAAATGGATGAATGCATAATTTTATGTGCATATAAGAACTTTTTCCGTTGATAATGTTACCATCTAATGATATTAAGTACAGTTTGAAAGCAAATTGAAAGAAGTGGGTCTAGAGATAAAACTGAGTTGACAGAGCTTTTAATAATTTTCTTGATGGAAAAGTTCTCTCTCTCTCTCTCTGAATTGTTTAGATAAACACAGTGGATTGAACTCAGTTACTTTCTTCCTTTCCACATCACAACCCTCTCCCCCCCTGCCCCCAAATTCATTGGTGAAATAAAAATGATAAAATAAAAACTTAAGCAGGTAAGAGATTTATTTGATTTCGATGATGTGAAATTTGGAGGTGAAGAGTACAAAACTTTTTGTACTATGGGTCTTGACTCCCTATGTCTATGGTAGAAGATTCCTAAACATTCAGCAACCAAACATTAATTTAAAATCAAACCTGCAATGATCTCTGAGGGTTGGTCCATGTTGTATCACAGAACTTGGCATGATATCATGCCATGTGAAGTGCATGTTCAGATTTAAGACAGTTGTTTTTTACAAATTGCAGTGTTTTTACTACACATATAAAGTTTCCTGCTCTTAAAAAATATAATAGCTTAATTATAGGAAACAAAATCTTCAATATTTTTCTACCATTGTTTCTCAGCATATAGGTATCAATTTACTTTATCTTTGGATTATTTCCATTCAGAATACTTGACTTTAAAAATTATTGTTTGGCCTTCTTGTTTGAGTAAAATGAAATTTAGATTGGACTTAAGAGAGAATTTCAAGCAATTCCAGAAAATCCCTTCTGAATGCTTCTGCCATTTTTTGTCTGATGTGTTTGAAAAATGATGTTCTCACCACAATGAGTATAAAACCAAAATACTGATCAACTTTGCAAAACATTAAAACTGCTCTATATCTTGCATCAAATATTCAGCAAAGATTTAATTATTTATGTAAACATATATCTCATTAGTTTACAAATTTGTGTTTAATCAATAAGATCTAGTCAAAGAATGTTTTTTAAATGAATTTGTTTATGATTATTATAAGCAAATGATTTGTATACCTTTTGAATGTACTTAATCCCAAGGCTTTCACTCAGAAGTGAAAGAGGCAGATAGATCCCTATGAGTTCAAGGCCAGTCTGGTCTATACAGAGAGTATCAGGCCAGCCAGGGCTGCATAGTGAGATTCTGTCTCAAACAAAACAAAACTTCAGTGTAAAGAAAGGAATCACATGTGGGAATATATATGAGATTTCACAGAGTAGATGTAATTCATAAGCAGGTCAAAGGAAGTTAAAGTCACAATTCAAAACCAAGCTAATTTTGTCTGAAGAATCTAGAAAAGCTCAGTTATTATACTCACTGAGTACTTTTACAGAGGGTTAGTAAGTCCAGGTTAAAACCAGTGAATATATTTAAAAGGTAGGTAGCTCCAGCTGCTTTGTGTCCCCAAACTGCTGTGGGCTCTGGGCTGAGGTGGAGAACTAGAACTGAAGCTCACTCTGTTGATACTGCAAGCTGTTCTTCACTCTGCTTAGCCACTGGACTTTTTTTTCAGGACTTTAAGAAGCAAAATTTTATTTGTCTTTTGCCTTTCATTGTTGCTGGTATAAAAAGGTCTCTCAACCTCTCCCTTTTCTGATGTGTGTATGCTTCACTGCTCTTCATTATGTCTCTGCTGGTGCACTCTGTTCCCGTTGCAGCTGTGCTGCTCTGTTCCCGTTGCAGCTGTGCTTCTCTGTTCCCGTTGCAGCTGTGCTGCTCTGTTCCCGTTGCAGCTGTGCTGCTCTGTTCCCGTTGCAGCTGTGCTGCTCTGTTGCCGTTGCAGCTGTGCTGCTCTGTTGCCGTTGCAGCTGTGCTGCTCTGTTGCCGTTGCAGCTGTGCTGCTCTGTTGCCGTTGCAGCTGTGCTGCTCTGTTCCCGTTGCAGCTGTGCTGCTCTGTTCCCGTTACAGTTGTGCTGTAGTTATCTGGGGTTGGACTTCTTCTTATCCTGAATTAGTTTTGCCTCTGAACATTGATGTTTCATATGTTGCCTCTTCTCCCCTTTATCTGATTTGTCTTCTTGAGCTACTGAGTAGATAGATACATTCACTTTCTTTATATCCTTTGGTCTGTATACTTTATTCCAAGGGTAATTTTTTCAGCTTTGTCTTTTCTTCAATTTTGAGGAAATTCAATAATTTCCCCACCTTTTTATAGTTTGAGCCAGGATCCAATTCTAGGGTCTACACCAAAGCCTTTATTAATGTTTCCTGCTCTCTTGAACTCATACAGTAGGCAGGTGTTTAGAATTTGTGAGCAGTTTTACAAACCCATTACAGAAAGACAAAGGAGGAAGTGATACAAACAGGAACTCGAATACTAACAGGCAGTGCACATTGCAGTCCTGGATTGACAGAACTGAGGACTGATGATTCTGGGTTCAAATGACAAGTAAATCAGTCTATAAAACAGAGTCTGCCTACTCTGTAGGTTGACAGTATCTCATCAAATTAAATACAAACAAAATGTGTGTATTGGTCAAGGCTAAGGCTAGGTTGTACTGCAGGAAAAAGAAATCCCAAGACTCTGAATGGCTTACCAGGACAGAACTTATGTGTTGCTCACAGTGTAACCAAATAAGAGTTGCATGACCTCTTCCATCCAACAGTGATGCCAAGTGAAACACAGTGGCCTGAAGTAACAGCAAAGGGAGCAAGGAGAAGGGAGAGGACCAGTGGTTTGAAAAGTCCTTTCTTGGAAGTACTTACATTACTTCTGCTCATATCCCAGTAGCCAGAACTCAGCTAAATGACCTCCATCCATCTGCAAAAATGGAGACATTAAGTCTCCCTATGTGCTCAAGAAGGGAAAACAAACAAACAAATAATACTGTTGACAAGCTCATGGCAGTCTCCCTGCAGAATTACATGTGTATGTGTGCACAGGAGAGAGGTGCAGGATTGTCGATGGCTTTCTTAAATAAATATAGTAGTGGTATAGTCATAAAGATGGAAAAGATTTAAGAATAGATTAGTGCTCTGTAGGCTTATATTTTTCAAAACCTACTTTAAATTTTTTTTTCTTAAGATTTATGTGTATGAGTACACTATAGCTGTCTTCAGACACAGCAGAAGAGGGCATCGGATCTCATTACAGATAACCACCATGTGGTTGCTGGGATTTGAACTCAGGACCTCTGGAAGAGAAGTCAGTGCTCTTAACCACTAAGCCATCTCTCCAGCTCAAAACCTACTTTAATAAGTGTATTTAAATACTTTAACCTCCCTTCTAGCCCACCACCCACCAGAGGTAGTAGAAAGGAAAGGCTAATAAGGCAAAGGAGAAATACTTCTCCTTTGTTTAGAAATACTTCTTTGGGCAAATCCATTCTTAATTGTCAGGATGCCAGCAGTTCAGTTCACATGAATCAGCAGCAAATACTATTCACAAATCAGCAATGGTCATTGATCCAGAGAAACAGCAAGGCTCTGCCAATCTGTCCGAGTCCATGCACGTGGCAAGAAGCCTCCAGATACTACTGGAAGTTTGTTGGTGTGTTTTTCTCTGTGAAGTCACAACAAAAGATGATCAGCAAAAAAGGCCAGACAAACCAATACCGCACAGCATATTCAGCAAAGACCAGCAAAGAGTGGCAAGGCAAACCAGTACTAAACAGTGTTGTCCACTGTCTGTTGGGTTATATTTATCCCTTTTCCAAACATTACCTGTTCTCTCAAGCATCTACTCTAGCAAAACATCACATGCCCCCTTTCCAGTCTACTTCCAGAAAAATACCACATCTTTTCTCAGCAAAACATCCTCCCATGTGTCTGCTTCAGCAAAACCATCATCTCATAAGACAGCTCCCAGAAAAATATCACATGGCACAACTGTGTCTCCAAAGAAACAAGAAATTTCCACTTCAGTGCTGTAAAGTATAGATAAATTTCAGAAAATGTAATGTTAAAAGGAAAAGGCAATTGGTATAAAGCTACATCCAAAATGATACAACTTATATGGAATTTAAAGTCGTATGGTGCTACATGCCTCTAATAGATACATAAGCAGTACTGTTGTGAAAACCAGTTTGAGGATAAGAATACCATGCTTTAGACTGGAATTCTTTCCAGGGACAGTGAGGTAGGAAAGGGTTCAATGGACTTCAACTTGTTAGTAACACATTCTAAGATTTTATTTCTCTACATATATAATATTTGGATTTGATAAAGTTGGGTAGTGAGTGTGTTGGTATTTGTTGTATTAAACCTCTGCTTTTCTCAATGTCTGAAGTATTTGGTAGAAAAAGCAAGCAAAATTTAAGAACAGGAAAATAATCTCAAACTCTCTGTAAATAAGTGAAGTAAACACTACTTTTGTATTCTTTGACCGGGTTTTGGGCTTTTTTTGTTACATTATCCTTTTACATATGTATTTACTCTTAGGGATATATTTTCCCAATTTTTTTTCCACTGTTAATAGGAAGTCCTTATATTTTTAACCTGCTTTTAAAGTTATCTGATAATAGAATAGAATTTCAGTATTGTGATTTCTCTAATGGCATGTGATTATGCCATATGAATATTCACAACTATGAACATTAGCTGTCTTTAAAGTTTTTATAAAATTATTTTAGGCTGACCGCTTATTTACAAATTATACAACTTTATTACTTCGCTAAATTAAGATGGTATTTTTAGTTCTCGATTTTTTTTCAAAACTATGTTGAACTTTTTCCAAGAATTGGTCTGAAGAGGAATGGTGGGCAATAAGTAGTATATTCTAGTCCAGCAGTTAAGAACCGGGTTTGGGAGCTTGAGAGGTGCTCGGCAGTGAAGAGCATCTGGTGCTCCCCATAGTGATCACAGCTGTGTACCTCCAGTTTCAGGGACCCCAACACCTCATCAACCTCTGCAGCCCCCAGCATGCCTCTGCTGCATGTGCATACTTTCAGGCAACACACATAGACATACATTTTTTAAAAAGTCTTAGTTTTGCTTATACATTATCTTGAAAAATCATTTGGGAATGTGTACAGCAGGACAGTAGCGTCAAGACCGCAAACGCCTGAACTCTTTCATGCGTATTGGTACAAGGGAAATTTAAGGTCGCTATGGCATTATCTGTACAAGGCAGGAGTGCTTGACTCCCCTTCCTGAGGAGGGAGAGAGATTTCTTCAGCAGCTATGCCCCAACAACCATGAAAAAAAAAACTCATTGGGCTGACACAATCATGGACATAAAGGAAGGAAAACTAGTTAGGAAGAAGAGGGTTTGTAGGAGTAGGAGGACAGTAAGAGTGCAAATGGTGAGTGTGAATGTGATCGACTGCATTATCCATGTGTAGCAAAATATCGTAAAGCCCATTGTTATGTACAGTTAATGGATGCTAATAAACATGCCAAAAGACAAATCATGACAATAGGCAATGTTTTAAGGACTGTAGGTTAAGTTTGTTAGTATATTTGAGAGAAAAACTAAATATATTACTACTGGGAATTTATAGTATAGAAAGCATACGATGTTGTGGTATAAGAAAAAGTCTTATGTTCTCTTTTCTCTACAGACAAGCAATCATCTTCTTGGACCAAAGCCATTTCCACTGGACAGATTATTAGCAATATTGTATAGTATAGTGGACAGCAGAGTGGCTCCAACAGCAAATATCTTTTCCCAGGTAGGCCTCATGCTGGGTTCTTTCCTACCACTCCCAGTCAGTTCTTCAGCTGGTATGGAAATCTGCATAGATTTTTGCTCAACCAATGTTAACATTTTAGCTGTACAATGATTATTGTTCTTAGTAAGTACAGTTGGCCCTTTTTAGAGCTAGGTTTGGAATTCATATATTCAACCAACTATAGTCAGAAAAAGAAGACAGTGATTTTCTTCTGTACTGAGCATTGCAGGCCATTTTCTTATTATTATTTAATACAAATATAAATATAATGTAACAACTGTTTATATAGCACTTACATTAAATTATGACTTATAAGTAACAGATGATTTAAAGTATGTTGAAGATGAGGTTCATTGTATATAAATATATGCTGTTTTATACATGGGGCTTGTGTACCTTCACCTTTGGCATCTATGGGGTCCTTCAACAAGCCTCCTGAGGATGCTGAGGAGCAGCTGTATTAGAAATCCAAACACAGACTCTTTGGGAGTAATCACAGAATTTATAAATGATAACAGAACCAATTTGATGTTTCTGATTCATTTTCTTTTTTCAGTAAAGTTATTTTAAAAATTATTGCTGATTAAACAAATAGCTTGATGATTGATGAATTATAATATATAAATATAATTTAATGGAAGCAACTTTTAAATGTGTAGGAAAATGATCTCTAATATCTTTATTGCTCATAAATATACTTTTCAGGTTGGCGTGCTATTACTGTTATTTGGTCTTTTACAGCAAAATAGCTAAATTCTCAGCATTTCACTAGATGGCAGCATAAGCTCAGAAATAGAAAATGAGTATTTTGGTTTGGGAATTTTGTTTTTAAGTGTTCATTCATCTTTAAAGAAAATTCTATAAGTATTATGCTAGATTTCTTAAATATTTCAGAAAGACTTGATGTGTATTATGAATAGAAAAGGCAAAATGGCATCTCTTAGCATACAGTCATGTCAGGTGCAGTGAGCAGTTTGTATTAAGGGATATATTTTATGGTTGGTAATATGTAAATAGTTAAACTTACATAATATTTCACTATAAATTTGATCTCAGGCTAGATGTCAGATTTTGTAACGTGATGATAGCTTTTAATTCACTAAAGACTTAAAGTACTATAAATAGATTATAATCTCAACATTATTGACAGTGGATCTAGACCATTGTCTTTACAACATAGAACTTTATGTGAACATCTATAGAAAGTTAATGTGTACACAGAGTCTGCAGTTGAAGGAAGGTATTCTAGTCAGTTGTTAGACTGTATAAACAATTAGCAGGTGCTGAAAGTTTTAAAAACTTAATTCAGTTTTAATCTGTGTTAAAAGTTTTTTTCTATATTTTAAAAACTTGCTGTTTCTGAAGTTATGGTCATTATTTAGTCAAGCTTAGATTTCATTAGTACCTTTTTGCTTGATTCTTTTGTTGAGACAGGATTTTGTCATGCGCCTCTACTGTATTTACAATCCTTTTGCCTTTCCCTTCTGAGCTCTGGATCCCTAAGTTTGTAGCACATATCCAGCCTTTATTACTGTTAGTAGCTTTCTACATATAACATACATGGTTTTTATGTGTTTCTGCTACTACAGTAACTGAAATGGATATCAGGTGCTATTACCTTTAAACAAATTCAGCTTAGATAGAAGAGAAGAAGACTACTCCCAAGTGAAAAGAAGCAGTGTATGTGACTAGAGTTCTTAGATGCCCCAAATTACCTTTTTCAGAACCAAACAAGGATAACTTTTTAAAACTTTCCTTTGGGAGTTTGCAACTTAATTGTGGGGGACACAATAGTATTGGAAGGCTGTAAAGGAACATGGAGAGGCTCATGAGGGACTAAACGCAGAAAATGATTACTTCTGCGTCTCATGAAAGATGTGGCAGCTAAGAAGAAAGGTGGAGCTTGACTGGAAAGCGTGAGCGCAGTTCTTAGATTCTTTCAGTATTTCTAATATTCTTAAACAATAATTGTGCAAAAAGAAAAAGCAATGCAATCAGTTGACATTTGGATACAGTTCAGAGAAGGGCGCTGGGGGGGGGGCAGGACCAAAGTTAGGGAACTAAGCAAGGAAATGCTTGTCAGCGGCTGCTATTCTAGGAGCTTGGTTGCTGTTCCAAGTAGCACCCTTGCCACACAGCACACCTTGTGCCTGGTCGTATATTGTGCCTCAAGTTACTAGGGCATCTTACTTGTTTAGAAATAGACTCAGCAGTTTTACTCTCTAAGGAAAAATAAAACTTACTTACATTGAGAGGTTTCTGATGTAGAGATTTACCAAGTGTTCTGGGTTTTGACTATAATAAACAGTGTGACCAGTGTCACTGATCCTTGTATGTACATTATTGATACTAACATGGTTAGGAACAGTCTGGCTCAGAGTGTGTCTTTATCTGGTAACTTGTGGCAGTGGAAGTTGTTGATCTTTTGTTACCTCTTCTCATTAACATTTGGTATTTATAGTGTTTCAAATATTGAAAACATATAAATAAATGAATATGCATATATATTCGTTTATAAAATCTTTTGGAACTTAGTCATTCCAATCATTAGGATATAAAAGATAGGAAAAACCAAGAGGATAAATATACCTAAGCTTAAGGATTTGACCTTTGCTTCTGCCTGGTCAATAAAATATCCAAGAAAAGAAAAAACATGCACTGTGTTTCAAGAACAAAATGTGGTCGTGAGACAACAAGGAGGTGTGTCACTTCCCTTTGCCTTTGGTCATCCGTGACTGTCAGTGTTGGTTATGTTTTTCTTCTTTCTCCTTTTATTCACTGTAAAATACTCATGCCCAGCAGAAGCACAAGTTAAACTTGACACACATCAATAGCATTTGTGCTGGATGTTCTTTTTTGATATAGGCACTAGATGGCAGTGTTGTGCTGTAGCTTTAAGGTCCAGTAGAACCCAGCCGTAACTTAACAGTGTCCCTAGTATTTAAAAAGAAACTGATTTTGAATTTTTTCCACATTTGGATTGTTTGAGTGAAAGCAGAATCATCTATTTAAAGTTATCACAAAGAAAAATTTATTTTTATTTTATTTCATTTGAATCACTTCTGTATTGAAACTATAAAAATACCATGTTAAGGAAGATTTAAGGTTTTGTGATCTGAAAACAATTCTTGACAGTAATATTAATCATGGTACTGAGTGTGGTTTATAATGCTTTCATGTTTAGGTGCGTAGAGGGAGTAGCAGCATACTGAACATTTCAAATTGTGTGCATGCTCAGATTTACTGTATTTTGAAAACATTTTGAGTGTGTCAGACTCTTAGATGTTAGTCATACCTAATCTTTATCCTTATGCTCCCTTTAGTCATCCTTATGCATGTGTTTTAAAGTTCTCATAGATGTACATGCAGCATGCCTTCCTACTGCGCGGATGGTGCGGCTGACAGAGATGCACCCTGCTGCTTTATCTTGTTCTCCTTAGTCCACGTGTGGAATGGGTGTGCCACATGCAGCACACCATATCCATGCAGCAAATGGGGAAACCTTGCAGGCATTACCGTCACATTTTTAATTTGATCAGGTCGGACCTTTAAAAGTGCTCTTCGAAGATAAAGTCAAGTTATTTTCTCCACAAGCATATTAAATCCATGTTATTTTTTTTGTGTGTGTGTGTGTGTTTTTCTTTTCCCTGGTTTGATGAAAAGTTATTAACTTGTTGGGAAAACGTGGAGCATTTATTTTTACAGCAGGAACCCAGGTGCAGTTCTTTCCAGCCATCACGTACTACTTACTTTAAAATATTAAGTTACATGGCTTCACTCTTTCCCCGGAGGACGGAACTGCTAGTTTATTTCTAAAACCATCCTCACCAAGTTGTAAAGGTGATTCTGAGAAGGAGAAATGTGGTTTTTAAGAAGTGGAAACATTGAGCTGTACATATTTACATAAACATTGAGCTTACTTTATTCATCTTTGAAAATAAATTTAAGATAATTTATTGTGATTCGTACATGTAATTATTTAATATAAATATTAAGATTATAAAGATGTGCTAAGAATTAAGAAACGGGTGAGAGGTAAGGAAACAATAAAATCTTTTAAAACAGTTTCATGCAGCATGCCAATTGGCAGGTATATTTTCAGTTATATGCAGTTTCTGGGTGATAATAAAAACATTCAGAATCTCCTGTAGATTTATTTTTACTTATGTGAACATTATTGAAAACATTTTAGAACATGAGTTACTATATAAATTTTTATTTCTTAAAATAGATGTTTCTGCTTTCTCTGTTTTTATTTAACATCCTATGTGTTAGGATATATTTGCATTTATTTGCTACACTTTTTTTTTTTTGTACTAAAAGCTTAATCTCTTCTCCCAAGCGTTCAATTAATTGTATTTAAATAACCTTAAGATTTCTGCTCACCTGACTTATTAGCTCAGAGCATAGAATGGTGCTTTACATTTTACTGGCAGAGTGTGAGGCAGGTGCTCCGTCCTTCGTCCACCATAACTGCAAGACTTCTTTGCTGCTACAAGACCTGACATGTTACTAAAACAAGAGTTTTGACGTTTTCTTTCAAAGGAACATACATATGCATTGTATTTGTTTTAAGATTTTTTAAAAAAAATGGGAGCTATTTAATTTTTTCCTGTCCTGAAGCATATAAAATTTAATTAGATTTCAAAGTTAATACCTCTTCTTACTTATAACTGAAGGGTTTTTTGGTTTGTTTAAAATTTTATCTAATAGATATTTGTGTCTGCTACACTTCAAACACTGTATTGGATAAAGAAAGTAAAAGAGGAACCGATTGTGTCTGTAGCTTTCTCAGCCTTTCTGTAGAGACATGTCCATTTATTCTGAAAACAGAACAGTGCTGAAGGATACAGCACCCAAACACTCAAAATCAGGCCTGCCCTGCTTAAGAACTGAGTCAACGTAAAATTAGAGGTTTTTCCTTTACTTCAGTGGTCCCTGACATTTGATGACTTGGAAAAGCAAGTCTTATGCAGTGATAAATCTGTTGAGTCTTCCCTCCGACATGTCTTAAGTGGAGTGTTTGGGGCAGCCATTGTTTGACAATTGTGTTATAACTAAGGCTTGTTAATTCTCTTATACATTTAATTGTGTCATCAAAAAATTTCAGTTGATACTTGGAGCTTTTAAATTATATATAATAAATTATGGGCTTTAGAAATATAAACAATCTGTTTTACATAATTTAGTATGCATTAGATAGCTTTCCTTAGAAAGCTACATTACTGTTTCGGTGCTTAAAATGAAAATTAGATTCTTAACTTCATTGAAACTGTATCAGATGTCTTTAATCTTTTATCAAAAGTACTTTAAGCAAATAATTGATTTATATAAGTAGTTTACTTTTCCTGAAAAATCAATTTACATACTATATAGTGGTTCTTAGAATGTTCCTATAAAAAGTAATTATATTTATTAAATCCTAGTCAAGTAACACTAGAAGTAATGTATTTAAAGACTGCGTAATACATATATTGATATATGAAATATAACCTACATATATACACATACATATACACACATACATACATATATGTATATGTAATTACTTACCATTTTGGGCTTATCTGACCATGCTCCTCTTTTTGGAGATTAAAAATAAAAAAGCTATGGCAGTTTTAAACTCAACTGCTCTCTTTCTAGTGCTTCATTTGCTTCGCTCATGTGTGTGCACACGCGTGCATCCGTGTGTGTGTGTGTGTGTGTGTCTGTGCGTCTAAGTGTGTAAAAATCTAACATGAACCTTATGCTGCAAACCATCACAACCTTTGATACTACCCATTTATCCATTTATGACACTTGCTGAGTTGTATAGAGTTCACCCACTAATATATTAAGTTTATTTAAATAGTATGTTTTGGATCATAAAGGTTTTTCAGAACAATTAGAATATGGGTATTTCATAAATCAGTTGACCTATATACCATCCTATAAAAGTATAAAAATAATGACCCTGTTAAAAATTAATTACAGTTGTAAATTGATTTCCTTTTGTTGGCAGAAAGAACAGTTTATTAGCCCAGGAACAGGTTCACACTGTTTTTACATTAAGCATTTCCAGCTGAAGCTTGTTAGTGACTGCCGCTCAGGTTAAGAAAAAAACCGTCACTGTGGCACACGATCTCCTGTTGTTAAGATATAAATAACCAGTGCATCTCCTTCCTGGATGAGAACAAAGAACACAGTAACACCGGAAAGATGAACTAAGCAAGTATCGCACGACCCAGCTTAAGACATTCGTCAAAAATATTGTATTTTTTTAATTTTTTAAAATTTCTTTGTGAATGTATCAGGAGGTAAAGGAAAAATGTTATATACTTCAGGTTTTAATATTAAATATTTTACTTTTAATTAATACATAATTTGGCATATTTATGGAATATAATGTGATAATTCAGTGTGTAGTATACAATCATGACACCAGGGTAGTAAACATCTGTTTGCTTACATACTGACTATTTATTTGTGTTAGAGACCTTTGTATATGTCTCCTCTAGTTCATTATAAAGTAACTAATGAAATGTTCATTCTAGGGAGGATGAGAGAGAAAAAGAGAAAAACAGGCTAACACTTGTAACCACTAGTCTCAGCAAGCCATTTCTATAGCCTGCAGCACCTAAAGTCAGACACTGTTTTGGCTAAGCACGAGTAATGTAAAATAGTTGTGACATGGAATGTGAAACTTGAAGTTTTACTGGAAGACCTCTAAGGTGTTTGTAGTAAATCCCCAGGATAGCACACATGTTGTATTCTTTTTCATTGGATGTAGACATTAAATAATGGAGACTTACTAGGTGGCCTTGGGTAGCTGACTGGGAACTAAAGATGCCCAACATCTTGTGTGGCATGCTTTCTAAGGTTGCCATGTCCTATGAGCCAGTTCAGAGTTTCCCTTTTAAAGATGTATTTATTGTGTGTGTGTGTGCATGCTAGTGTGCATAGTGAGACCAGAAGAGCAAATGTGGTTCCTGTAACTGGAGTTACAAATTGTGCACCTTCCAGTGTGCTTCTTGGAGTTGAACCCCAGCTCCTCTTATAAGAGTAGTAAGTGTCTTAATATCTCTCTGCCCCTCAGAATTTTCTTTTTCTTTTCTTTTCTTTATTTTTTGCAACAATAATTTGCAATTATTTTTACACTAGAAAATTTTTATTAATATATTTAAAATCTAAGTGGTTTTTATAGCTCTTAAATAAAAACCAAACTTTTGCCATTTTGAAGAATAGAAATAAAAGGTAGGAATTGGGGGGGGCAAACACTCAGGTTGGGGGTTGTACTATAATCCTCGTGAAGTGTTAAAAAAATAATGTTTTCATAACTCCAGACCCTGACAGAGTTGTGCAAAGCAATGTAGACTCACTGCATGGGGCAGTTGACTGAAAGCCCTACTTGAGGGCAGGCTTCAAACCCATAGCCAGTTGTATTCCTTTACGTGGAAGATCTTACATGTTTAAAAGCCTATTACAGTACTGCATCAACCATCAGAATGCTGCCTTCCCACCTGAGGCTGTATTGTAGCTGAGTGTTCTAAAAATCCTGATACCAATTTTAAAAGATTTTTGTATCTTCATATATTACTTAAACATTTTGAAATAAAGATAAAGGTGTTTGGGACTCTGAACACCTTATCAGTGTTTATATTTTCTTCATTCAACATTCTTTCTTGATAATTATACATTCACCTACAGTTGTAAATGGTGATCCAGACCTTGTCTTCCTGTGAGCCCTTCACTAACTTCCCCCAGAAGGGACATTTTGCACAAGGTCCAACTAAAAGTATCCCAGTCAGGAAGTTGGCAATGATGTAGTCTACTGATCTTATTCTAACTGCCCCACTTCACACATACTCATTTGCTGTGTGATTGGGGTTGTTTGGGGTTGTTGTTTTGTGTGTGGGCGGCAAGGCGCACTAGTTTTTAAAATGTTTGGTTTGGGTACTAAGGATAGAACTCTGGGGACACTACCACCAAGCTACTCTTCCCTGCATCTATTTATCCATCCATATATATATATAATCTACATTTGGTCATAGGAAACATTTTCTCCTCTGTAGGTTTGCATATTCATCACCATAATTAAGGAGCAAACTATTTTCATCATTATAAGGATCTACCTATTTTCTGTTGACAGCTATATCCTTAAATCTGCCTTTCTGTCCCCAGCCTAGAGTAGCTAAGATTCATCTTTCATGTATCAATAGTTTGCTTGTGCCCATGTGCAGGTATGTGTACCTTTGTGTATACATGGCAGGTATCCATGCCAGAAGTCAATGTTGGGTGTCTTCCTCTGTCACGGTACCTTATTTTCTGAGGCAGACTCTTTTACCATTTCACTAGACTAGCTGGGCATCAAACTGTTGGGATTCCCTGTCTTCACAATCCCCAGAGTTGTGCTGTAGGTGCATATTGCCATACTGGCTTATGTGGGTGGTAGGGAGCACCTCGGGGTCCCTATGCCTGTTAAACAAGCCCTTTGCCCACTGATCAATCTCTCCAACTCCTCTCTTTGATTTTATTGTTTAGTGCTCTGTGAGGTGAAAGTACCAGTTTTTAAACATTAACCCATTTGACATATACATTTTTTCAAGTATTTTACTTTGGAGGTAGTTAGTAGAGGTTTTTGGTTTGACTTTTTATAAATAAAGCTACTCTGAAATTTGGTTTGCAGACTTTTATATGAAGCTGTTCTCTTGCTGTATACACTGAATAAATAGCATTGCCCTAAATATATGATGCTGTTGCAATTTTTAATCAAATATTAGACACAGGATGTGTTGCATTTTTCTCCCTACTTGCTTTCTGTTCTTTCCTTTTCGATGCTTGTTGCTCCGTTTGTACTTTTGTTTGAGGAATTTCCCTTGGCTTTTCTTTAGAGTTGGGTCTGCCAGTGGCAAATCCTCTAATTTTCTCTTGTTTAAGAACCCAGAATCTTGGAATACCCAAGACACAATCCACATATCAATAGATTTCCAAGAAGATGGAAGGAGAGACCCCTGGTCCT
This sequence comes from Tokudaia tokunoshimensis, assembly GCA_036184795.1. Taxonomy (NCBI): domain Eukaryota; kingdom Metazoa; phylum Chordata; class Mammalia; order Rodentia; family Muridae; genus Tokudaia; species Tokudaia tokunoshimensis. The sequence continues at coordinate 7,817,744 of BTHU01000002.1, forward strand.
GGAAAGACTGGATGTAGGGGGAATACCAGGACAGAGAAGCGAGAGGGGGTTGAATGGGGAAAAGAGAGAGGGAAGGGGGCTTATGGGACTTTCGAGGAGGGAGGAAATGGGAAAGGGGAAATCATTTGGAATGTAAATAAAAAAAATATAGAAAAGAAAAAAAAAAGAATGGCCATTTCCACTTCATTTGCAAATGATAGTTTTGCCAGAGACAGACATATCAGTTCATTTTCACAGCACTGTCTTCGGTCCATGGGGAGAATAAGGCTGGCCATAAGTCTGGTGTTGCTGGCTCACACACCGCAGTGCTAAGCTGGCTTACTTCCTATTGTTCCCAGTTCTTACCTCTGTGTTGTTCCTCAGGGCCTGGCATCCTGCATTGGCCGCAGTCCTTCCCCTTTCCCCGCCTCCTTGGTTGACCCTTGTGTTAGTTCCTTCCAGGTGTCCAGTTGTACTCAACAGGGAGAAGCAGTGTGTCTGAATCTATGCCATCTTATTGAAACTGGAAGTTTCTTCTTCTGTGGTTACCCTTTTCTAAATCCTGTAAGCCTTTGTTAGTATTTATTATGAAATATGTTCAGGGTAATTCAAAGCTCATTGAATGACAAGCCTTCTGTAAACTAGAAGTGCTAAAAATAGATTGTCTGTAATGTTCAAGTAGAGGATGTTTTCTTATTGTTTATAGCGAACTTTTCTCCAACGAAGGTTAAGTCCTTCTGAGATGTCACTTTATACCTTCATACTCTTTCTTTTCCTTGCTGAAACTAGAAAATGTATAAATCAATTTCTGCTCCTAGGAGTATAATGACTCCTCTAGGAGTGTAAGTGACTCTTCTGTGTATCTTTCTTGGGTTTCGTATTTGTCAATGAATCCCGAATAGCTAGATGAGAAAGACCAAGTCTTGTCTTTGTCTTATGCATGCCTACACATATGTGCTGGACTGGACAGGGGAGCTTCTTTGTCTAAAAATGTCTGACATGTGTACACTGACTGCCTCAAGCTATTTAGCTATAAGCATGAAGACCTCTTCTTGGGTTGTCATGAATATTTGAAGTTCAGCAAGAAAAAATTATTTTCTGTGATTTTATCTTTGAATGTTTACATTCTAGTGTAAGTCCACAAGAGTTTAATGGATATATAATTTTTTTAAAAATTAGATCATTAAGGATGAGATTTTACTCTAGCAACATTTTAATAAACTGGGAAATTTTTTAGGTTTTTAAATTTTTTAACAAGGCATTCTTAAAATGTCAGTATATTTTTATACTATTTTATATAACAGATGTTTTCCTGAACTATGTACTTATATGTTACTATTAGTTCTCATATGACAAGGTTGTGGGATGAATAACCCTGAAATTATGCTTTTTGTATACAAAGTCTAGTTGAATTATTTTGTTTAGCTTTGAATTTTTTAATTTAAGCTTTCTTAAAACAGCCCCCTATCTCCCTAAAAACTGATATCATCATTGAACTCATATTTCAGAAGTGATTTTGGCTGTTAAATCTTGAAATGATATTATCATGCTTTTACACACTTCACATGGGTTTATAAATGGTAGAACTGAAAGTGATCTCAAAGTGATTAACTTGTTCCAAGCCTTTGCACAATCATTGTGACTGTCCTGTAAGCATAAGCTTAGATATCTGAAAATATTTTTGAAATTTTAACGTAGCTCAGTTAAAGACATGTTATGTCCATGAAAATTGTGGATGAAGAATAATAGGCAATATAAGAGTCTAATTAAATATGAGATAGTGTTTAATTTATAGGAAAATAGAAGATATAAGAGGTAATTAATGTTTTCTCTTACATTAAAAGAAGTACAAAGTAGACCATCCTTTAATAATAAAGGAGCTTGTAAAATTTTCAAGCATTTTAGGAAGTGAATCCCTATGGAAAACAGAATGAGCTTCAGTTGATTTAGTTTTGCCATGCGAGAATGACTTAACTCTTCCATTCATTTAACATTCTATTTAAGACAGGAGTTAGCCCACTTAGTATTGCTTGCATGTATGGACACCCGGATTTGATCATCAGCACTCACACTAAAAGCAAAAACATGGCACACGTTTGTGATCTCAGAGCCTGGGAAACAGAGACAGGCAGACCCCTGAAGCTCGCTGACCTACCAACTTAGCCAAACTGATAAATAAGCCTTAGATCCTAAGAAGAGAGACCCTGTCTCAAAAAATAAAAAGATAAATGGCTTCTGAGGAATGACACCTAAGGTTATCTTTGGCCTCCACATGCACACATACTCAAGTATACTAAACATACTGCACACACACACACTCTCTCTCTCTCTCTCTCTCTCTCTCTCTCACACACACACACACACAAGAACCTACATACATGCAAATGATGTTTATGTGAGAAAATGTTATATTTTAAGTCATCTGTTAACAAACCAGGACTCTTTAGTGAGTACCCATCATTCTTCTTTTTTTAATTTTATTTTATTTTCTAAGTTTTTTTTTATTTACATTCAAAATCATTTCCCCTTTCCCGTTTCCTCCCTCCCCGAAAGTCCCATAAGCCCCCTTCCCTCCCTCTTTTCCCCATTCAACCCTCTCTTGCTTCTCTGTCCTGGCATTCCCCTACATCCAGTCTTTCCAGGACTAGGGGTCTCTCCTTCCATCTTCTTGGAAATCTATTGATATTCAAATTGTGTCTAGGGTATTCCGAGATTCTGGGTTAATATCCCCTTATCAATGACTGCATACCATGTTTGTTCTTTTGTGATTGAGTACCCATCATTCTTAAACTAGGTTTTTAAACACACATACAAATTTGGGTGTGCAAAGTTTACAATACTTGTATTTTTATGGATTCATTTATGTATTTATTAATAGCACTGTAAATAAATAAAAGTATCATTCAATCTCATTATAAATTTCTCATAAAAATATCCTTTCATTTTTAGATTACCTCCCTAGTGACTCTACAGCTGTTAACCCTAGTTGGGCATGAAGATCAACTTAATGGACCAAAATACAAATGTACAGTTTCTCTAGATTTCATTAGAGCTATTGCACGGTAAGTGTAGATTATCTGATTATGTAAAGTGTCACAGTTATGCAAATTATATGCTAACTAAAAATATCCTTTCTAATATAATAAAAAGTCATTTAAACAAGAAAAGATCATTTAAGTGCCAAGATTGAATAAGTTCCATTGTGACATCCTCTAATCTAGTTTACCAATGATGTAAAGTTACAAGTAGTAGCTAGTGTGTTAGATGACGGAAATGAATTGACTGCAATACTATATACAGAGCTGTTGGATTCCAGAGATCATTGGCTACCAAAGCTCATATGTATGGAAACCTGACACTTTAGACCATAAAACATCCTCTTCTTTTATCAGCCCTCCTGCTCTCAAGTGACTTGATCTCTTGTCTCTCTCCATCCCATGTGCTACAGCCTTCTTCAGTTCTCCTCATGTCCTTAACTGACTCTCGGTAGCTGTCTTTTTAGTGGCAGCAATTTCTTCTCTTCAAGCTGAATCCTACAAGTCTGTTTCCTGTCACAAAATCATTTCCATGACCTCCTCTCCTCCTCTTTCCTTGTTCTCCTTAGGGATGGTTACCCTGCTTCAGGCTCCCAGTCATGGCAGTTTAGGTGCTGAGGAATAAAACGTGCAGTTTATAGCATTCTCTCCTGCCTACCAGATTCCTGACTGTGTGTAAACTGTACATCCTAACGGCCGAGCTCCCCCTCTGCATGCTTCATTCATAAATATTGAAGCTATGGGTTCAGAACCCATTCAGTACCATTACTGCTGGTGGCCCTACCTGAGCGTGCGTGTGTGGGCATGGGGACTCTCCCTGCCTAAGGCGTTCGCTCTTCTTCTGTGCTCAGTACTCCTCCCTTCCATTTCCTAGAGGGCATTCCTCTCAAGCTGCCTGTTTTCCAGTGGCACTTAACACCACCGACCACTCAGTTCTTAAGCCCTCTTTTAGAAACCATGATTCCATGGTGCTGGTTTTTCTCTTTGTTCTTTGGCTGTTTTTGCTGAGGCTTGTTTGCCAGCTTATTCTCTCCACCTGACCTTTAAACGGAGTTAGTTGTTCCTTGAGGCTTGATCCTGGCATCTTTTCTCATAATACACTTTCTTCCTAAGCAATTTTAGCTATACCTACAACTTCAACAACCATTATTAAGTCCCATTATTGTTAAAGGCCATTTCATTTTCATATTTCATGTTTTTGACCTTTATTAGACATTACAGTCTAACTCAAGACTGAACTCAGAAATTCTAACCTGTTCTCCCAAACAAGAAAAGAAAGACTGACTTTCCTCCCTGTTTCCTGCTTCAGCAGTCAGCACTGCAGTCCTCTGCTGCAGAGGTCTACAGTTTGAGAGTGATCTTGTCATTCTTCTCTTCCATCTGTCCATGCCTGCTCACTGTTCCGTGAGGTCTGTAGTCCTTCTGTAGGTCACACATTGGTGACTTTACCACTCGATGATGTTCTCTAGCTCTTTAGTAGCCTCCTAATCAATTTTCTCTACTCTTTTCTTCGTATAACCCTCTGTCCTCACTGCAGTCAGGAAGATCTATAAAAATTAACTTCACTCTCCTAGAGGCAAATCTCTTGTATCTTCCTACATATCATTGGCCTTTACCCTGTGGACTCACACTTGACCATTTTGCAGGTAACTTTTCTCCATATATATTTCACTATGAACTTGTATTTCTGAAGCCTTTTCAGACATACCATTGCTATCCTCACCACTTCCTCTATCACTGGGAAGGTGCCATTTTGATTTATGTTTATCAGTGTAAATAGCTGAATAATTAGAGTTCATCTTCTTGAAACCTTGTCCATGAGATGAAAAGCACAGAGCATCTTTATGTCTAGGCTGCCCTGGCACCAGGCCTGCTGAGGTGCTTTCATCCTCATATATATATACAAATATTGCAGATACTCTTGTCCTTTCCAGTTCAGTAAAACCTTAGGTAGGAGAGAGCCATGTGGATTTGTTTTGGAGGTGACATCAAGAAAAAGACTGAACACAGTCTCACTCAAAATTGAGGTGTGGTAGAAGGAAGAAGTCCCTATGGTGATTATCAGAGAGGTGACTGGGTCTACTTTGAGGTGTGTGAGGCTGTCTTAATTTGCTTTCTATTGCTCTGAGAGAGATCATGGCCAAACGCAACCTGGGAAGGGGAGGGCTTACTTGGCTCTCACTCCTGGTCACACTCCATCCATTGAGGGAAGCCAAGTTGGGAACTCAAGCAGGGCAGGAACCTGGGAGTTGGAACTCATGCAGAGACCATGGGAAGCTCTTCCTTCTGACTTGCTTTCCATGACTCATTTACTGCCTTTTATACCACCAAGACCACCTGCCTAGGGGTGTCACCACCACAGTGGGTCGAACCGGCCCATATCAATCATTAATCAAAAAAAAAATACTCTACACACTTATCTATAGACTAATATGGGAGTCTAGATTTTTCAGTTGAGATTCCCTCTTTCTAGATCACTCTAGTTTGTGTCAAGTTGAGCAAAACAATGACAGCTAGTCAGCAAAGTAGCAAAGAACCAACTATTAGATTCATCAATATATATTCATGGGAAAGATACTGTGCAGTTATTAAGAATTCTACTTTTAAAGGAAACATAGGGAAGAGGCCATGGTAGAGCTTAAGCAAATAAAGTGGTTATGTGGAGTTATGTGTGTGTCGAATTCTCACATGCCCATAAACTAAGGAAGCTAAGCAGTGAGAGTAATCAAGAGTCCTGATTTCCTGAGGAGCCCTCACTGTACTGTCAGCACTTGCAGGGCAGATGTCACATTCCATTCTGTTTCAGTAGTATTGGTAAGAAAGTAGATGCAGCAAGCACAGCTTTGCCTTTTGTTCTTTATGCACTTAACATTCATGACCCGGTGGTATATACACACACAGTGCTGGGTTTTAGAGACCCAGAAACAAGTAAGACATAGCTACAGCTTGTGTGCATTTATGTAGTTAGCTTTTGTTTTGAAGACATGAATCTATTTAAATGCTGAGGATAAACAGAGGAAAGTTAATGATACCAAACAAAGTAAATTGAAAGCACAAAGTGTTTGCAGTGCTGTGTAAGCCTGGGATGTAACAAGGAGTTGATCTAGGTTGAGATGACAATGTACTTGGGTCTTAGAACTGAACAGGGCAGATCCCGATGCTGATCTTAGTAGCAAAAAGATGAGGAAATTCTCACCTGATCTCTTCTGTTATCTCCATGAAGGAAGAGGCAGAATTGTGACCAAAGGCAGAAACAGTAGCAGCTTTTACTGAGAACAGTGTGTAGTATCAGAATCAACAGCTGTAGGTATGGAAGCCAGTGCTCACAAGAAAAGCAGCATGCTGAGAGGGCTTGGAATTCTTGACCTTGAATTTACAGTGCCATCAATCTGTGAGACTTGTGATCTTTTCCAGCAGCATTCCATATGCTAGATACCAGAGCTGCAGAGAATAATTGAAATCACATACTGCTGGGGCTTTGCCAAACGAGTTCAGTAGATGCTAGCAAGTGAGCTCTTGGTGTGATGAACTGTGGAGTCCGAACTGGACAGAAAGGAAGGCAAACCAGCCAGGGGCCAAGAATTTCATGCCTAGCACATAAACAGTATTTGTAGGTCAGAATAAAATGAAGGAGTCTGTAATTGTCCCCTAGGTGTCCCAGATACTTGAAATGGAACAAATAACATCTCAGTAGATATGTTCTGAGAGGTAGAATATTACTGAGTATATTTATTCTGAGTATTTATAGATAAAAAGACAAATATATAGTGAGATTACAGGTCTTGGGATGCAAGAGAAACCAAACTCCATGCTAACTGTATTCAATGACTAGGAAATGGTGAAACCAAACTCCATGCTAACTGTATTCAATGACTAGGAAATGGTGAAACCAAACTCCATGCTAACCGTATTCAATGACTAGGAAATGGTGACAAGGTAGATAGAAGGCTGGTGACTGGAATCGGCTGGGTCTCAAGGGCAGGGATCTTACACAAGGACACCAACCTCACCTGACTGAACTGTCTGACATACAATTGAGAGATGAACCTTTATTAGCAAGAACTGAGGAGAAAACTGCCCTCAGGGAGAGCCATGTCTTAGTTACTGACTGAATATATGGAGGACTTATAGACAGGAAGCTGCTTCCAAGAAGAAATCAGCATGTGGAGTAAAAATGTGAAGAGGACATACAGTCAGGAGTTCTGGGGAGGAGACTATGGAACAGTCTTACTGTGGGACGAGAGGAAGACATTTGCAGTTCTTCATAATCAATGGAAAGACTGCACAATGCCTCAAGGTTGGAAGATAAAGTTTGTTAGTGACAAAAGTTGACACAAGAAGCAGATTTTCAAAACTAGCCACAAAGTGTAGAAGCATGAGACAAAAATGTATTTACTATGAGTAAAAGAATTGACAGGGTAAAATAAAAAAATACAGATAAAACTAAATCCTTAAATGTGTGTTATATGGTTTAGTTCTGTTTTTGTAAATTCTGATGTAAGAGTTAGCCACAGGAGGGATGGGGAGACAGCAGCTCAGTGAGTTTCCATACAGGCTTCAGAACAAAGGTTCAGACAGCAGAGCCAGGCTGAGGTGGACAGAAGGGCATCTACATGTACTCCCAGCACATGAGAGATGGGGGCATGATCTCTGGGTGGAGCTGCCTAGCTAGGCTAGCTAGAATTGGTGAGGTCCAGATTTAGCCTCAGTAAATAAAGTGGAACCTGATCAAGGGAGACACACAGTGTCAATGTCAAGCCTCCATGTGCACATGCCAGCATGTGTGCACTAATATACATGCAAGCCTGCATCCACACATTTTCCACATATTCATAGATACAAAAAGAATTACTCCTAGAGAAATTGTCATCCACATTGTATTTATCTTATTTCTAGTTGCTTGCTTTGGAAAATAATTTGTGTTTCATGGGAAACAGAACCTCTTGCACATTGTGTGTGTTATCTGGAGTCTTAGAATTGTATGTGCATCAGTCTAATGTGCATCTACACTCAAGAAAGGCCAGAAGCAAGTGCAAGTGTACAGTCTTCATAGACCAAAGCTTGGTCTGTTTGTCCACAGTTACTGTGGTTGTGTGCAACCTGGTATTCGATATTGCCACTGTGGTCATGCTGCTGAAATTCTAATTATTTCAGAAGATGTATGGGGTCATTTGGAAGGTCAACTATTTGTTGAGAGCTGGGGGGACCATAGAAGTAATTGGACACCTTGCTTAATAAATGTTGCATAAAGTAGTGATCTTACTCATTCAATTCCCTGGCCACTTAGTTGTTAGGTTTTGTTGTTGTTTGTTTGGGTTTTGGAGGGGAGCTATACATGGGTGCTAGCAGCTCATATTTCAGTTTCAGTGGATTCAATGCCCTCTTCTGGGCTTTGTGGACAGCACAGATAAATCTTTTGTTTAGTTATGTGTGTGTGTGGCTGAGTGCAGGTATGTACACATGAGTGCAGATAACTGCAGAAGCCAGAGGTATTGGATCCCTGAAACTCAAGTACACAGGCAGTTGTGAGCCAGCCAGGTGTGGGTGCTGGAACTCTAACCTGGGTCCTCTGTAAGAGCACTGTGTGTTCTTAACCTCTGAGCCATAACCCAGTCCTAAAAATCTTTCAGAAAAAGAAATTACACAGTATTATTTGCTTTCTTAGAGATGGCTTACTGACAAAGTAGAGACACAGAATGCAGTGAATTGTCTATAAATGAATGCTTTTTTAGTTGCTTAGGGTGTTTAAATCATACCATTTATTCTATTAGTATTTTGTTGTATAAACTATGCCATAACAACACAAATTTTTACTCACACATATAAGGGTCCTTTCACAAAGTAATCTGTTTTCATTTGTTTGGACAAATGGTTACTACAGCATAGTTGTGACTCTGTGTTCTCTGTGCATTCTTGATTCTATGTTCTCCTTGTGTGTTCTTAACTCTGTTGTCACTATGTATTCTTGACTGTGTTATCTGTGCACACTTTGATCATTTTGTCCTCACATGCAGTAGTCCATTGAACAATATGCTTTGGAACATACAATTTCTCCTATATTGGTGTTAGTTGTTTTTTTAACTTAACTTCTTCAGTACTTTTTGTTTTTATCAAGGACAAAACAAAAAACCAAAACAAAACAAACAAGCAAAAACAAGGCCATTCAAAGCCATCAGGGTAATCTGAGAGTTTTACAAATACGCCTTTTCTCTTCCTCACAGATGAGAAAGTCTAGCCTGCTGTTTCTGGTTTCTCTCAAGACTCTTGATAAATCAGGTTACTGGCTGTAAGGGTATTTTAAGATCATTACTATAGGGACTTAATTGCCACTAGGTTTTCGAAGTAAGTGAAAGGATCATGTTGTGACGTTTTAGCTGCATCCTTGTGCCTGAGAGGGCTTAATTGAAATGATCACTGCTTTGCTGCTTAGAAAGGCATTTCTTAGGGAGGCACTCGTTATGATAAACATATTCTTCAGTTCAGTGTTGGGTATCTCAGTAGCCAGAGTATCTCACAAATCAAGCTATTTTTAAAAGTGTTTCAAAATCTTTATATATAACTCCCTATCCATATATTTAAAAAATATTTGGCATGTCAGTCATTTGTGTAGAAACTTTTTTTTAGAAAGTATATAACAAAATGATAGAAAAAAGAATAATGATGATAGTTTAATAAGTAAGAATGTGCAATTAGTAACTCGAAAAGGCTGTTCTCAAATGGATGATTATTTTTGCAGAACTGAATACTTAGGGCTTTAATTTTATACTTATTGCTAGATCATTATATCTAATTATTTTGATCATTTATTCAAATAATAAACCTCCAAGTCTGAATATTTATAGTGAAGAATGAGTTTGAAGAAAGGAAAATAATTATATGTCTCTTCCTCTGTTATTTTATTCTGCCTGCCATCAGAGTATAAAAATATACATCTACGTCGTCTGTTGTACCATATTCTTGGATCATACAGATTTAGTTGAAATGCGCACAACAGGTCAGCCGCTGCTAGAAGACTGAGATAATGAAAGCTACAAATGAGGACAGATGAGCTGTGCTTTATGTGATGATAAAACAGGTGTTTGGGAAGATAAACAATGTTCTGAAACAAACAAGATTTAAATACTTCTGCATCTCTAATTACTTCATCCTGATTATTAGGCAGAAAGCAAGTAGCTTTCAAATAAAATCTAAACTTCATACAATATAGCTCACATACAAAATGTTGAGAAGCTCTAACTTTTTGTTTTAAGTAATTTCTGAATGGTTCAAAAGATGGTTTAAAAGTTGTTTTTATAAGTTACATTTAAAAAATGAGTGCCATCCCTCTCCTGGTGCATCCGACAGCATTGTCCAGTTGTCATTTGCTTCCCACCTGCTTTGCAGTCATTCAGAGCTGAGTAGGAGAGACAGGATGCTAACATGCTATCTGTTTTTGTTTCTAGGACGGTGAACTTTGACATAATAAAATACTTGTATGATTTCTTGTGAAAACAAGCTTCAAAGCCATATGGACACTGTGACAATGACTAAGCCAAGCTGTGTTCATCCAACTACTCAGCTGGCCAGGGAAAGGAGTTCTTTGGCTCTATTGGATTTGTCCAAACAGGTGCTGGCCCAGCATGGAATCTGATGAATATCCTCTGATTGGTCTGGGTAGATGTGAGCAGAAGACTATTTACCAGGGGCCCGGGAGTATTTGGAAGCAACGTGTTAATTATAAACAGCAGGGTTTGAGCACAATCTGTTCTACTCTTAATGATGTTATCTTAACACTGAAATTGCCTGAAACCCATTTACTTAGGACTGTGTTTTGCTCTATGAACTATCCCCTGCGCTTTGAACGTGCCAGCAGCCCTTGTTTATTCACCCAGCCTTTTCACTTCCTCTCCACAGGAGCCTCTGCCGGCTCTTGCCAAAGCAGATTTCCTAAGGCCACTATTTTAAAAGATCATAGTTGCTAAAGTATGTGCTGTATGTGTTTATCTGTTTACCCTAGTTGTACTCCAGTACAAGGCAGCTCATTCATTGTACACACAGCAGCTTTATGTCTAACTCCACTAACCTGACCCTGCTAGTCACTCTCAGTTAACCACCAGGGCTTTTTATCAGCGTATTGTTTTCCTTCCTTTCTTTTTTCTTTTGAGTTGATGAGTTGTTGAGAGCTCCACAATAAAATTCTTCCTCTTAAACATTAGCTGTGTTCCTTGGTTCTGACCACCTTATTGTCATATTTTCTGAGTAGTTTCCTGTCACCATTGAATACTTGAAAATTGAATGGGCTTAAAGAGCTTAATTATAATCTAGTTTAAATTTTGGTGATATTTTATTCTTTCATTCCATTTTATGAAGAGAAATTCTCACAGTCGGCATTCCTAGGTAGGAAGCCTTTTCATGTGATTTTCTGACCCTTTCTTCTTCAAAGAAAACAAGTTATTTCTGTCTCACTCTTATTTTGAGGTAGGGAATACGAAGAGGAGGAATAAAATTCTGTTTTGCCTCCTGAGTAAAATGGGAACTTTTCAGTCAGGAGGACAGCCCCACAGCTAGTGAGCGTGTTTCTTCATGCTCCCCCAGGACGGTCCAGTGCCTCCCAGGATGTTTGGGAAGAGCTGAGCACGGTTGGCTTTCCAAATGCAGAGACAGACGTGTGGAGAGTAGACAGGCCTGTAAGTAACAGTCGAGAGCAGTGCCTCCTGGGACAGGTGTGTAGGTAGCCCTGTAGGTAACTGTTGAAAGCAGTGCATCCTGGGACAGATGTGTAGACAGCCCTGTAGTTAACCCTTCAGAGCAGTGCCTCCTGGGATATGTGATTTTGGCTCCTACTGTTTTGCTACACAGATGCTGAGTCATGATTCAAGCTGAAGTGTGAGGTGGAAACTGACACCAGAAAGGAGAGCAATTAGCAGATCAGAAAATGAAGATAGGAGAGAAAGGGGCAGAGTTTCTAGTGTCCACACCATTGCTCCTCAGTGCAGCTGGTTACCTGTCTCCTATATAGCACATTTTCTGTCCTGAACCATATCATACCATATTGCCAGCCCTAGAAATAGCTTCCCTCAACAATACCCTAATTACATTTCCCCTGCCCTAACTGGGCCTTCCGACGTTTGCTGTTTTGTAATTTGCTTTCTAATAGCTTTGCTAAATGATTCAGTAATATGATCAATTTATTTAAATGAAGACTAATAGAGCTTAATACGAATATTAGCATTTTAACAAGGGTCATCTGCAAATGAAATCTTCTCTTTAAGAAGACATATTTCTCCAATTAAAGTAAGAAATCTAACACTGAGAATCATGCTAGCTGGTAAGCCAGATATTTCTGTTAAGGAGGCAGCTTATACTTTCTACTCTACCTTGATCTGAAAGGAGTGTGTGTAGTAGTGATGACAATTACTAAGCTGTGTGTTTTTTAGGTTTTCTTATGTAAATTTTCCACTTTACACATTACCACCAGCCAGACCACACAGCCAAAGACCACCCTCCCTCCCCTCTTCCTTCCTTGTGATTTCAACCCAGGCCTTCATAAATGAAAACATTCTTTTTCAACAGCTCTGGAAAGGGCAGTGGCATACCAAGCCACACTGCAATAAGCCTGAAAGTCACTGAAGGACCAAGTCTCCATAAGGCAGCAGATAGTACTTGCTCAGAAGTCATGGAGTCAGGCAACTGTGGGGGGGGGATGGGGGCGACCAGCTAAATCACTGCGCCCTGTGGCCCTAGCCACTTTATTTAACCTTTGTGTGCCTCTTGTTTTTTCATTGCTACACTTGGGATAAGTGTTACAGCTTTCATTAAGAGTCACCAGCCTGGCACACTATTGCAAGGTAGTGGAGCCTGTAACCTCCGGCAGAGTGGGAAGAAGCTAGGTCACTGACAGTGTGACCTGGAAGGTGATGCTGAGACGGTGCTACCCGCTCCATCTTTGTGTCGTGGTTGTTGTGACCGAGCAGCTTCCTTCACCACAAATGCCCTTCTCTAGTATACTGCTCAGCCACAAATTCCCAAAGCAGTTAGGCTAATGACTTGAACTCTGAGCCAAAACTCTCAAAGTGAGCTACAATAAACCTGTTTTCTTTTCATTGGTCCCTTCAAAGTATTTAGTTACAGTAATGCAAAGCTGACCAATAATCACTGGAGAATATAGTTTAACTTCATAGAGTTGGTTCACATAATTAACTTTATATAGCTAAAGCAGTTTTCTTTTCCAAGTGGGGCAGATTTGCCCACCAGGAATCATTAAGCATTTTCTATAGATATTTTAGATTGTCTAGTTGGATCACTTGTAGGGAGCAAAGAGGGTAGGGATGTTGCTAAATATAGTAAAATATACATTCTATATCAGAATTGGTTACCAAATAGTGAGAGAAAGCCCCAACTAGATAAAACTCTTAACACCAAATGAAACCTCCAGTACCAGGAAGGGGTTACAACTGAGTTGTTGACCAAAGGGACCTACCTCATGGAAACCCCTAAACAACTAGGCTATTGTCAACACTATTGGTTATTTCTACAAACTGATGGTAAGGCCCTATTCCTGAAAATAACACATAACTCCTAAACAGAGAAGTATAGCTGTTGTCTACCTAAGGTCCTTCTCTCCTACTGACTAGTATTCATGGTATTAGAGGATGTCTTACATGCTAACAGAGGAAAAATGGAAACACTAACCCAGGTACAAACCCTTCATCTACAGTGGTGTTCTGCCTTCAGTATATACTGGTACAATAGTGGCACAAAGCTTATGGGAGTGACCACTCTCTGATTGCATTTAATTGACCATGAGATGGTCATGGTCCATCCATGAGATGGAACCCATGCCTGACACTGATTGTGTAGACCAAATAGGCCATGGGCCTAGGGGAAAGCCAAATACTATTGTTCTGCTTAAGGAATGTAGCAATGAGTTTTAAAGACATTCTGCTCACTCATCATTAGACAAAGTAAAGAATAAGAGACCTTGAAACTGGGCCTGAACTTGGTCCTGAATGGTTATCTTCATCAAATCCCTCTCTTCAGGGCTTAGGGAACTCTGTAGAAGAATAGATGGGAAGATTGTAAAAGCCAATAGGGATGGAATACACCAAGGAAACAAGGCCTTCTAGATGCAGCAGGATTGATGTACATCTGTAGTCACAGAGATTGTGGCAGCATGCACACAGCCTGCATAGATGGGGTTCCAGCACTGTGAGAACGCAGACACAAGCCCCCATCCCTAGCGCAAAAACTATCTCCAATCAATAGTCGCTCACAAAAGAAAAATTATTTTTTTCCAAAGGAATCTTACTAGGTATGCAAGCAACACTTAAGAGCAGGCCCCAGCCCAGCAGTTAGATGTACAATACAAAACAAAACTGGTATTTTTGAAGGGTTTGGGTATTTTTTATTGATGGTTTTGGGAGGGGGGTTATTTGCTTTTGTTTTTGTTTTTTTAATTCATAATGCTTTGTCTGGTCTCCCCTTTCTCCCTTTAGCATTTCCTGTCCTCATACAAAGGAGTCCTGTACCTCAGGAAATTATTTCTTAAATGTTGGAACTGCTCATGGTCATAGTAACATGTATTTTTATTTTTAGAATTGAAGCATTATCTACTTCATGTGTAGACTTCATTCCCTGCTTTTCAGGATCCGGTAAGAATGTGGAAACTTTAGCTAAGAGATCAAATCAGAAAACAGGTAGCCTAGGACTGATCGTTTGCCTTCAAGTGTAATGACTGTATGTCCAACAGATGGAATTAGCCAACTGCTGATATAGGTAATTAATATTTTCTAGAGAGTGAAAAACTAACAGAAGAATCTGGTCAGCATGCACTACTCTGTTCATACCATACAGAGAAAAGACAATGTACCAGGCCCAGGAACAATCCATCTTTATCACATTAAACACCTAGCAAGGTTTCAAAATAGTAGACTACGGGAAAGGCTGTGCGTGCAGTCAGCTGTGACACTTTCTCCACTGCTACCTGAAGCCTCTCACTGTCATGTACCTTAATTGTTTGTAGTTCACACCTTACCCATGAGCAGAATGTTGGGTTGGAGGCAATTAGACAAAGGCTGAAAATTCAACTCCGTCTGCATCTTGAAAGTTTCATCTTTACATATGGTTGGTTGCCTATCATGTGTGAATAGTATTGATAATTTTGCATGTAATTTCAGTCTGCTGACACAGTTTGCTTTCAAAAATGCCTAGTAGAGCTCAGAGAAATCTTTCCTATGAAGACAGCAACATTTTGTTCAAATTTGCCAGTAAATGCCCTGAATGCACAGTGAGTGCTCATTTTCCAGCAGTGGCATGCATTCATGAGGCAGTGTGAGAAGCGGGGATTTGGTAAAACAGGGAAAATTATAATCAATTCATTCATTTAACTGCATGTTGATGCACAGTAATGATAGGACTTTTCAACAGCATTCCAACTGTTTGAGTAGATAGCAGTAGCTTTGGGATAGTGGGAAGAGCCTGGTCTTTAGAGGCATTAAAGGACTGCTAGGGTTTGGGAGACAGTAACCTTTCATTGCACTTTCAAGAAGTTGGGGGTCTAATATAATGGCAGTTTCCATAATGTGGCATGTATACATAAAAACTAAATACCAGGCATGTATCACACCATGTGTTGCATGTAAGGGTACCACAGTAAGCAATGGAAGCAAATCTGTAGACATCAGGTGCTGGTAATGTTGGTAGAACCATCCTTTGAAACACGACCTCTTGGGGACCACTAAGGCTGTGGGGTAGAGATTATGGGTTCAATTTTGGACATGTTACCATTGAGAATCTTTTGTGAAGTGATTCCTTGAATCTATGTTAGTAAACTACCAGGATAGATGCAGTTATTTCATGATTTAGATATGTTAGTCTTCGAAGCAATATCCGTGTCATGATTAGGGGAAACCATATAGAAGGTAGCCACGAAGCTGGGACTGTTCTTCACGAACTGAAAATTACCTATACTTTTTAAAATAATAATTCTGCACTACTTGTTTCTTTCCCTGCTCCCTTCAGCTCATGAAGTAATAATAAGAAACTAGTAAGCTCTACTTACTTATTTATGGCCCCAAAAGGAAAAGACAAACCCAGTCCCATGGAGAATGTTAGCTGACATGACTGTTCCCTGTGCTTATCCATCTTTCTTAGGACTGGGTGATGACCTGGGAGAGCCAGCATGCTATCACAGAAACTTGGCTTTGGGAACATGCAGCACTTTCAGATGGGCAGTAGCTAGACCTACCCGTACGTAGAAGGAAAGCAAATAGAACGACTTCATGATGAAAGGGTTATAAAACAATTTGTAGACATGCAAAGTTACTACACAGAGCATAATAGGCTAAAATAGAAAAGCATAAAATAGTATGTCATCTCAGAATAGCAATTGGTGGAAGCAGCTACAATCAACAGGTGGTCCCCGCCACCTTCCCAAACGGGATACAAGAAGATCAATCTAGGTATAACAGGGTAAGCAAAGGGAGTGCATGTCAGAGAAGGTGGGTTCTTAGTGAGGTGGTGGGGCATTGCGTATGGGTCCAAGGTAGAAAGCTTGAGCAGAGGAGTCATACTTCATGCTTAGGTTTTGCAAAGCATCATTGTATGCTTTCAAGAGCCAAAGGAAGCTGGAAAGCCAGAGAAATTATAGTGGTTCAGATAAAAGTGGTTGTGATGTGTTGGATTCTAGACATAATTTGAAAGAAATTTCAATGGAACTTGGTAAAGAACTGGATGTTACTTGTGAAGGAAAGAGTAATTGGTAACTTCAAATTTTTGGCTTGGTTATCTGGAAAGACAGTTGACTCTAGCTGAGATGAGAAAGACCGGTTAATGAAGAGTTGAATATGGGAAGGGAGAAAGTCAACTGTGGTTAATTTCTCCAAAATTCACCTGTTGAAACTCATCACCAATATGATAAAGGCTTAAAGACATCATTCCTTTTAAGATAGCAGCAACACTTCGAGTGTGAGTGTGGGCTACTAACTGCTCTGAATACGGCACCCATTTTTCAGCAGTGGTGTGCATTCATGAGCCACAGCAAGAAGTAGAGATTTGGTAGAATACCAAAAAATACATTAAATCCATTCATTTAACTGCAGGTTGATGTAAAGTTAGGTTTCTGTTCTCATGAATGGATTAGTGACCTTACAGTGGAGTAGGGAGCTCCTCACTCCATTTTGACTTCCTGTCCCTTGAACCTGATGAGGACATAGCATCATCTCTTTTGACCTCTGCCACTTCTAGTATAGACATCTTAAAAGTACTTTGTCTTGGAGGGTGCAGCAGAAGACACTATCCTGGAAGTAGAGAGCAACCCTCACCAAAGACCACAGCTGCTGGGGCTCTAATACTGGACTACCCAGCCCCACAAATAGCGAGAAATATATTTATTTGTAACTGTTGAGAGTTTTGTTATAACAACATTTAACAGAGTATCTAAATGGAGACTCAAAACAAATGTGAAGTTCATAAGAAAAGCAAAGAGGAGAAATAAACCCCTGGGGTTACCATTGTTTAGATGTAAATATGTAAGGAAAATGTGTACCTTAATGGCTGGGGAAGGTGAAGGGTAGGACAGGAGTCCTATGACGTTGATACAGAAAAGGTATTCTGTAGTCATACTTTTCCATGGGAATGTGGGGCTCATCTACAATTCTAATTTTAAATAGGAAGGTTTCAAGTATTAAGTTATTAAATAATAATACTATAATTTCAGATAGTCCTTGTGGGATTGAGAAAAGGGGAAGTGGCAGTGGTTGAATGGGTAGATCATATTCTCAGATATATCAGTGTGCACCAGGCCCAGCCCAAGTGAGGTGGCGTCTAAGTACTGAGTTCACAGATTAAATATGCTAATTCAATGCCAAGTGCTATTTACTTCTAAGTATTTACATTCTTCCCATTTTATCGTCAAACTCTTCTTACCCAGATGTACTGTATGGTGATTGTTGCTTCTTTGAATCATGCTCAGTAGAACATGTGCTTCAGGTTGTGTGGAAGAGATTGGACTGGTAAGGTGGAGACTGACAACATCTTACACGCATGCTTACATGTACACTTCCCCCAACACTCGGAAAGACCATCGATAGCAGCTCTGTTCATTCAAAGCAATCAAATATTCATAGAACGAATTTTAAAACCTCATGTTCTTATAAGACAGTTATATAACATAAATAAGTCTCCTAGACGTTATGTAAAAATAAATCAGAAACTGGGAAATTCATTCTGTGGCCATCCTCTAGGTGGTAGTGGTAGTGGTGGTGGTGGAGGTGGTAGTGGTGGTGGTATTGACTGAAAAGGGGACACAGCAGCTTTCTGTAGTGGCACAGTTATCTTTTATCTTGATGTAAGTGGTGGTTACAGCGGTGCCACTGAAGTTGAGCTATACATTTTACATTTATGTATTCCATACTGGACATAAAACACCTTAACTGTAGCAGTGGTTCTGTGGTTGACTTGATATTGAACCAGCCTCTGAGTCAGTGGATACCACTAGCTCAGGGTTAAAAACAACAGCAACAAAAAAAAACTTTATTTAAAAAAGTATATAAAATAAAAACAGGAAAGCATGTGAGAAGTACTGACCAGTGACCTGTTTTAAATCAGTTCTGTGCTTTTCCTGCCTGGACTTGCTCTTGACTCAGGCAAGGGGCTGCAACTGAAGCCTTTAGCCCTGCAGTGACTCTCAACTGAGACTCAGTCTCTGTAAGGCAAGGGCAACAGCTGGAGACCCCAGGGGGTCAGTTGTCATAGGAATCTCATCTTTAGATACTTAGATTGGAAGAAACTGCGTTCAGCGTAGCATACTCCTTGTAAAGACCTGTGATCTGTAATGCTGAGAAAGCATGATGGACTTCCTAAGAACACAGCAAGACATGAAAATTGTTTCCAGAATGTCATAGCCTTAGCTCAGTAGATTCACGGATATACTGAGTAGAATTTTTAGATATGTATATTAGTATAAAACCACATGAATTTAAAAAAAACTCATAAATTCATACATCAGAAAGTGTACTGATTAAATAGTGAGTCCATAGCAGATCTTCAATAGCAGCATACTGAATGGTGAGCTGTGCTCCAGAGGCCAAGGTTTAAGTCACGACCTGAATAAAGTAGACTTGTAAACACTCCCCAAGATAAATGGAACATTTGTAACTTGATAATTCTGATTATAAGCAGGGGCAACAGCAATGAAATTATAAATGAAGGAGAAAAGAATCCATAACAGAAAAATAGCCAATAAAAAAAAACAAATAATAACCAAAGAACATTAGGAAAAAAATGGTACTCATCAGTCTTTCTAGGTCTGACAGAGTAATTTATTTTCAGCCGTGTTCTTGATGAATTCAGGGATGTCACTTATAGTCACTGTCTTTATAACCTTGTTCTACTAATTATTTATTGCTGGCTGGAGGAGACCCAGGAACTGAAATGCCACAGTGTGTGCCAGGTGATGGGGATTTTCACGCCACCCTTCAGGGCACACTGGCTGTCTCAGTAGGTGGGACAGGGCCATAGAGTTTTGTGTGTAATATGTATAATAATCCATTTAGTTCTTTCCCTTCAGGGTTTCATCTCATGTCAGGTAACAGTACACCAAGCTCAATGATGAGAAACTTAAATGGAGATGCTGACTTGCATTTTTTGATTATACCCATAGAAGCCTAAACAAAATACAGAATCATGGCAAGCAATTTTGTTGTAAAGGACTGTTTAGAAAAGTCCGTCATATTTGGTAACAGGGCCTGAAAGCAATCTGATAATGTCAGATGACATGGGGCTCCATGATTTATGACTTGGATTGTTCAGATTCAGTTCTCCCTCTGTTTGACTTGCCCTTACTACAGGGAATCATCATTAAGATGGTATTTCTGGGAGAATTCTGAGCCAATGGTAGACTTGGGAGTCGTCTGTTTGTGTGCTGTAAGGGCCAACAGTGATGTTCTACAAAGAAGAGTAGTGAAATGAAGGGAAACCAAAGTATATCCAGAGATGTTTGCATTGGGGATGCAAATGACCAGATCTGTCTCAAGCCAGGCATGTGTGCAAGTGGACAGACCTCTCATCTCAGCACTTGCAAGGGCAGAAATATCCTGAGTTTGAGGGCAGCCTAAGGTATATAAGGACACCCAGTCTGTCTCTGTTTCTATGTCTGTGGTCTCTGTCTCCATCTCCTTTCTTCCATCATCCGTGTGTGTGTGTGTGTGTGTGTGTGTGTGTGTGTGTGTGTTTGTGTGCGCGCGCGCTAATAAAGTACATAAAGACAAAATGCATATATTAAACCTAACAAGTAGGTTAGAGGAACTTGAGAACATTCTGAGTTTAGGTTGGTTAGGAGGCACAGTGCAGGGATTTGAAGGATGGATTCTATATGAGGAAATAAGTTGTAAAAACTGATTCTACATTCCAGAATCTTACTCCCAGGGAAAACCAGCTCTTATAGGTTCCACTGTCCCATTCAAATGAGTTATGCACTGGATTCCCTAGTACCTTAGAATATGACTTTATGGGCAGTGGTGGCGCACGCCTTTAATCCCAGCACTTGGGAGGCAGAGGCAGGTGGATTTCTGAGTTCAAGGCCAGCCTGGTCTACAGAGTGAGTTCCAGGACAGCCAGGGCTACACAGAGAAACCCTGTCTCAAGAAAAAAAAAAAACAGAATATGACTTTATTTGGCAGTGGAGCTAATCAGATGAAAGCAGTTAAGATGAGGTCCTTAAAGACTGGATGTAGAGGAACGCCAGGACAGAGTAACGAGAGGGGGTTGAATGGAGAAAAGAGGGAGGGAAGGGGGCTTATGGGACTTTCGGGGAGGGAGGAAACGGGAAAGGGGAAATGATTTGGAATGTAAATTAAAAAAATAATAAATAAAATAAATAATTAAAAAAAAAAGATGAGGTCCTTAGAGTGAGGTGCAGCCCAATGTCACCAGCATCTTTATAAAAGGGGGGAATTAAGACACATGTAAATTCAGCAGAGTGCTGTGTGAACATGAAGATGGCAACCAGCACACAAGGAGGGAGGCCAGAGCTCCTCCAGAAGGAGCTTCCTGTCCTGGCTCGGTGGCAGGAGACTTCCACCCTCTCCAACTCCTGATACTCCATTAGTTTGTCCAGTTTGCAATGCTCTACTACAGCAACCCTAGGAAACTTAGACAAACACAGGATTGAGAAATGCTAATCTCTTCAAAGTGAGAAGAAATTGAATCTATTTTCACTTTAAGAATGAAAGAAGGTTAAAGAAGAGTAGGTATAGGGACCTATGTTGGGACAAGGTACTAAAGGGAATGAGTTTTTGCCAGAATGGTTTTTTACTTCATTGTTCAAATTGTATTTTACGTCAGTGAGTGTTTTATGAGTTACATATGGCTGTGAGCTATAGTGTGGGTGCTGAGGATCTAACCTATGTCCTCTACAGGGGTTAAAGTCCTCTGAACCTCTGAGCTATCTCTCCAGGCCGTAGACCCGGGAGTTTTTCAGAGCATAGTCAGAGGTTTACAGTTAGATAACATGTTGCAGAATGGCTACATGCACTCATGTCTACATAATTTATATGAAATTCCATCTATTCTCTATAATACAAAAAAGTAAGATCAAAGTTAATATAAAATATGGATTGCTGTTTAACATAATATAGACTCCACAAAATGAAAGAAAAGTTGAAAATGCTGGTTATGTAAGAAATATTTCTGGGTTTATTGATACAGTAAGTAAAAGGTAGTCACTGTCAAAAATAACCATTCCACCCCAATGGAAACATGTTCAAAAACCCAGAATGTAGTCTGGTGCTTACAGGAGAGTGAAGAGGGTCAGAACACTGTTCCTTGAGGCTGCCCTGTCTGAGCAAGACCCCACCCACTGGTGAGCAGATAGGGTGCATTAGTTAGTGGCTTAAAGCCACAAGGATTTGTTACACTGTAATTCTGGAAGGAAGGAATCTGCACCATGTTCCACTAGGCTAAAATCATCACGCCTTTAGACCTGAGTTCTGTCTTAGAGCTTTAGGGAAATCTGTTTCCTTTCCCTTTTTTAAGTCTCTTGCATAGCATCTTTAAAGGTCCAACTCTAGCCTCTTTTATAATATCTTCCTCACTGCCTCACTGGTCTCTCCCCTTAACCTTGTAAGAGGACTTGGAATTGCATTGAACTTAGCTGAGTAACCGAAGGCACTCTCTCCATCTTTGATTTAGTCACATCTGCAAGATTCATCTGTACAGGTAAAAGAATCCCCCAGGTTTCAGAGAAGAGACTGTAGATATCTTGGGGTTGAGGCATTCTTCTGTCTCATTTGAGAACTTTCCTCTTTGTAAATGAGCAAAATAACTTGATTCCAAAATACTAGTGGTTGTCAGGGAACTAACCAGGGCACTCTGCATTTGATGCCCCAGTAATTGAGCCTTGCCCTTGCCTGGCAAATGTCTTCTAGAGACAAGGAAGCAGGAAGCATGCTCTTGTAAGAGCTCTGTCACCATCAAGGAAAGTGCCAAAGGTGCAAGAGAAGGTCAGGCCATACCTACAAGAGTCATGAGTGTGTGTGTGTGCGTGTGTGTGTGTGTGTGTGTGTGTGTGTGTGTGTGTGTGTGTGTTTCTGTCTATTTCTGTAGTTTGGTATGTGCACCTGAGTATAGGCCCTCAAAGAAGCCAAATATGTTTGGTCCACTGAGCCTGGAGTTATAGGCAGTTGTGAGCAACCCAACATGGGTTATGGGATCTGAACTTGGGTCTTTTTCTGGAGTAATGTGCACTCTTTTGTTGATGATCTAAAGATACTCATTTGATTTTAAAATCCTTTTTCAAGATTTTAATATAGTTATATCATTTTCTCTTCCCTCCCTCTGATTGATACATCTACAACGTGACTCCTATACCTAAGGCTCAGGGATCCCTTCACAAGAAGGGGTGAAAAGACCATAAGAGCTAGAGGAAGAGGGGGTTTGCTGTGTGGTCATGTCCTCTAGGACTGTCAGAGGCTCCACCCCTGAACACAGCTGCTAAACAATAACCTGGACAAGAATGGCACCAGTGCACACTCGAAGTCACTGGGCCACCTTCCCAGAACTAGTAATACTGAGCGATGTGTGCAACAGGCAGCGCGTCCTTCAGAAAGAGCAAGGCAAAGGGGAGCACACCCGAACTGGAAGTCTGTCTCCCGTGGCCCCTTGTTTTTCTGTGTGAGACCTCGAGCCACCCTTGCTCTGCTCTGTGTCCTTCCTCTCTCTGTCCCTCTGACTTTCCTAACTGCTGTTTCTTCTCTCAGCTGCAGTCTCCCTTTTGGGTGACATGTGCCTTTCTATCTAGGCATCTGGTTTTCCTGGTAACTGAACCATATGACTGTCCCAGGGCCTGGAGCGCAGTCTCTAATACACAATACTATGTGTATATGTAGTATATATTAAGTCTTGACACAGCACCTCAAGTCCAACTTTTACAATAAGTTAGTTTCTCAAATGTTATTACATCAGAAGAATCAAAGGGTGTGGCTATAGAATTAAATAGGAGGGTGGACAGCTATAAAAACAGATGCAGGAGTCTATGATCCATATAACATGCTATAGTTGTTTAAAGTCAAGTAATGGACATTAAGTTAAAACTTAACTTCCTTGGTTTTACTAGCTACATTTCAAGTGCTAACTAGAGGCCCATGGATAGTGGCTCCTTCATTTGACAGGGTATAAGCAAAACATCATCATCACATAATGGATAGAACAAAATGTGTTGTGGAAATGCTCAGAGCTGTGTCACTCCCAAAGCCCAGTTTCTTTTATGGTCATTGCCAGTCACTTGGGCTGTATACAGAGATGGTTATCTCCTGCAGCTAGTAGGAGCATATGGGGCTGGGGAGTCTCTCATGATTGAGGACTACCCTGTGTTCAACAAGGACTTTGAAAATCCTGAAATTTAGTAATTATAGTAATAGAAATTGAGTCATTGTAGCTTCACACTAAATCCAAGCCCTGTTTCAGATGTTAGCTGACTTTTAGAGGGTTTTACTACATACTAAATCATCCAATAATACAACTATTTCTGGCCTTGTGTTTGTACTTTTCCATTCAGAGCTCCTCAACTACCACTCACCATTGTAGAGATCCTGGCACTTACAGTGACAGTGGACATCTTTGTTGCCACTAAGGTATCAGCTTATTGGCATACAGTGATCTTAAGATCCACCTAATCCATCAATTTTTGGTACAACTGAAAAAAATGAATATTATAGACCATATTTTTTCCTAGAATTGGGACATTATAATTATTTAAACTGTTGATGAAGGTTATTCCACTTAAGCACTTTATTACAAGAAAGTTAAGGGGCTGTTAGAAAATAGCAGTGGTGCAAAGGGGCCTTGTCCCATTGATAAGGGAGCCCTCAGAAGACCCTTGTGGTGTCTTCCTGCCTCACCTCCTGCTGTCATCCTCCGCCTGCTACCTGTGCCTCTTCTCCCTGGCTTTCTGCTCTTTCAGGGGCTCAGAAAATAAACATGTTCCTGTGTCTGTCCCGTTTGCTCACTGTCCCTGGGCTGGAACACAGATTTCCTATAGGCCGACTCCTCCCTTCCTCATGACAGGTCAAGCATCAGAAGCCTCCCTAATCTCTCTAGTGCCCTCTTCCGTCTCCAGCCTCAAACATTTCATTCCCCCCAGCTTCTGTCACCCCATCTGCACTGAGTCTGAAGATTCACTTGCTATTTCTCTCCTTGGCTTTCTCCACACAGCCAGGAATTTGCCTTGTTCACTATTAGACACAGTGCACACATGCAAGTGGAGCTCCAGTCTCGGTGACGACTCGGTCACCTGTTTGCCGTTCAGGACCCCAGTTTGATTTCCAGTATCCACATAAAAGCCAGATGTGGCAATGTGAGCCTGTGATCCCTGTGCAAGGAAGGCAAAGACAGGATGATCTAAGACTTGCTGCAGAGCTAGGCTAGCTGAATGGTGAGTTCCAGGTTCAGTGAGAGACCTCTCAGGAAAGTAAGGTAGAGAACAACTAAGGAGGATACCCAGTGTCAACCTCTGATCTCCACACACACACAAACAAATCACTGTTGAGATGGGAAGGAATCTTGAAATCTTTAAGTATTTAGGTGTTGAGAGCACATAGCATAGGTAGGTACTAAGATTGGCTTTCCTCAAAGGTAAGAAAACACTTTATGAACGTAAAATACATTAAATAATTCAGTGTATGTTATGGTCAGCATCCTTTCTTTGTAGTTAATATCCCAGTGTTTGCCATGGCCAGATTCCTTTCTTTATGCTGAGCAACCCAAGTCTGAGTTGCCTGTTCTCCTTGAAATTCCTCCCCAGTGAAGCTGCAAGGCAGCTTTGGGTTTTGCTAAGTTGCGTCCAGGAACAGCTTGATGGTTTCCTTCCTGCTTGCAGCCTGCAGTGTCTACAGAGGCCTCCGCCCCACTGTAGTTCCTGCCAGGCAGTTGTCACAGCATTAATTAAACTGGAAGAAGAAAGGCTTTGCGTGTCATTTTCTATATCGAATGCCTTCATGTTATGGATGCATCTCCATGGAGAATCTCATATGCAGTCTGAAAACAACTGCCTGGGAACACTACGGAGCTCAGGCAGGATGCTGTAAACAGGGAAATTGCAGCACACCAAAATGTGAGCTCCACCCCAAGCACTGTATTTTTTAATGAGAAAGAGGAGTTTACTCCTTTTCTTATTCTTCGAGTTATATTTCAGTTTCCTCCCTCAAAGTATTGGATGTCTATGTCTGCTTCACGGATACAATGCTTGCTGCTTTATGGATACAATACTTGCTGCTCCCATATCTAGGACTAGACTCAACAGCCGTGAAGTAAAGGAAACATTTCTATTGTGTTCACACAGATTGATACAATTTTAGGTTTATGTTTCAGATGTGCCCAGGTTTCATACTCATGAACCTTATTCATGTTGTATGTTAATAGGCATGTTGCATTTTAAGAAACAAATGATATAAGCTAAAAACAGGGTACTTGCTGTTTCCCAATGGAAGAGTGGAAAGAAGACTTTGGATGAAAGAAGACTCTCATGCCACATGAGATTTCTGGATAGCTGGGCTTCTCCAGACTCCACAGGTACCCTCTGAATGCCTTCCCCAAAAGGATGCTAAGACCAGCAAAGTAGCAAAAAACACAGGCAACCTGGGACAGCAGGCAGAACTGGGAGGGACATTGGGAGTTCAGGACATACAGGACACAAAATAGAAAATAAAAGTTGTATCATCAGTTGCCACAGAAGTTTGGCAGTGCAGGTATGTTCCTGTGGAACACAGCACACTGTACCTCACCACAAATAACTCCAGAAGCAGCAAATAAGTACCAGAACTTCTATATTAACTTTCTTATTACATTAAGCAACTGTGCAAATAGGTCTACCCAAAGCATGTGCTCTCTGCATCCATGACTAAACATAGAAATGCAGCTTGCATGTACACAGTTTATGCAGAAGCATCTCCACATATCTGAAGCATCACACTGAAGGTGAGATTATTGCTAAATTCTCTTCCTATTCTGCTACGCCATTCCTTTATTTAGTGAAAATAACATTAAGTGCTTCAAGGGGTTAGTAGAGACCAGTGACAAAAAACAGAAAAAGCAACATTTTCATTCTACTTGGAGGAGACCAAATAAAGTGTAAATGTAAGTTACGGTATAGAAACCCGTAGCAGTAGAAGCATTGGAATGCCAGAGTCAGGGCAGAGTGGTGCTATTAAATACTGTGGGAGGCCTCAGGAAAATGAGATTTGAATAAGAGATTCCAATAAGAGATTGCAGGATTAGTCACATAGCTTAGTGAAAAAAGCCAGGGGTGGCGTATCTGGGAAGGTGAGATGACACAGCAGAAATGAGGCCAGTGTAGAGCAGAGGAGCCAAAGAGGAAAGGGCGGGGGAGGGAACGAAGTCAATGAGAACCCTGATATCTCTCAGAACTTCCGTGGTAAGGAGTATGGTGTCTAGTCCAAGTGAAATAGGATGTCATAGAGTGGAGAGGCCTAAAAACTCAGTTGTAGAATCTCTTGTGTACTGTATGGAAGCATCACCTGTCAGTAAAAAGCTGATGGCCTATTAGCTAAGGCAGAAATAGAAGATGGGACATCCAGCAGAGAGAGGAAATCAGGAAGAGTCAAGAGTGGAGATTTGACCTGAACTCTAAGGAGGTCAGACCCATGAAACGGGACAGGTAACTAGCCGTGCGGCAGAGAGAGACTAAAGCAAATGTGTTAGAGAAGTTATGAACTAGTTAGGGAATGAGCCTAAGCTTATGCCACAGGCATGCATTCATAAAAAACTCAGTGTCCTGGCCAGTACCCACGGGTATGAGGCGAGGCCCTCACGGAAGAGCAAACAATGGCTCCAGCCCAGGAACCAGCAAGGGCATGCTAGACCTAGCTAGCCAGAGAGCAGAGCTGTCCCCAATAGATATGTGCTGACCTAAGGAGCTTGTAAACACAGAAGGGCAGAAGGAACGTTTTCCTGGAGCTGCAGTGGGGCTGAAAAGCCCCAAACTGCTGAACTGATAAGGTATAAAGTTTGAAAACAATAAAAATCATTCAGTTTGAAATTAACAAAATGAAGCCCTTAAAGTGGGAGTTAAATAATATTAAAAGGAATTCTCCAGAGGAAAAAATTTAGAGGAAATTAGATTTTAAGTTTAGAAAGCATTAAAAGAAAAATAAAAGTTTCTGAAGAAGAGAAAAATAGAGTGGAGTCTCCAGAGAAAGGAGAGAAAAAGGAAATTAAAGTGAGATCTCTGAGGAGAGAGAAGCTAAAGTGAAGTCTCCAAAGAGAAGAAAATTAGATTAAAAGAGAATGTTTTCCATGTTAAAAATGGAAAACACTGTAGAAGAAGGCATATAGTTTTGCTTTGACTGTCATCATAAAATTATATGTTCAGTAATGATTACAATTTTAGATATCCTCTTTAAGAAATATCAGAATAAAGCATATTTAGATAAGGAGAGGGCTGAAAAATTGAAAGTGATGGGACAGAGGTTAGAAGATTCTTCAAATCAGAATAAAGAAAGTCTTCAGAAGAATCCAATCTGGAACCTATAACAACAGCAGGAAAGGTCATTCCAGATGACCTTTTCTCAAACCACACAGGCCTGAAGAATTAGCAGAGATGCACTATTCTGAGTTAACAATCCAAATTCTGCTTAATGATGCTGCCTTAGAGCAATGTCATACCATAGCTTATATGTTTCACTGTATATATTTTGGAGAATTCATATATGTGCATATGTTAACATATACAGTTGATGAATGCTCAGGATTTGAATGGACTTTTGCCTTGAATTCTGAAAAAGGTGATTCTGAAATGGCATGTTTATTAGAGATGGTGGCTATCTTGAAAATGCCTTTACAGATTAAAGCTGATGATGTTTCAACTTGTGTAGCCATTAAAATACAACAATTTTCTTAGACATCGTGACATAGAAAATGTTAGTCATATCTTACAACCCTTACAGGTCAAGCAGTTATAGAGAGATCTAACAGGACTTTAAAGGAAATGTTCATGGGGGGGCAGGGGATAAAGCCTATGGCCTGGCATTTATTCATAAATAATTCTCAAAGTCATTATTTTGGGAGCAAACAGACTGGGTAGGAAAGCTCTTGGCTACACGCACTGCTCTCTTTAAGATGGCCTCTCAGGGCGCTGTGCTTATAACAGGGTGGGATTCCAGCTAGAAGGTAGCTCTGAGCAAGAAGTGGTAAGTTGTAGCCTACCATGGCCAAGGTAGTGAGAGTGGGTAGAAAGTGGTATGTCTTCACAGTTGACCCAATCGATGGACTTCTGGGCCATGTATATAACATGAAAAGAAAGAAGAATCTATTTCTAAAGTCTCACTTCTCTTTGTATACCTGCTCAGTATGTAGTCATTGTTTTATACAATGGGTTTTATTATGACATTTTGATATAAAGTACATTGATCAAATTTACCCCCTGATAATCCCTCTTTTAATTTTATGATTTTGGTTTAACTTTATTGCATGCATTAAATAAATCATGTGTTCTTGTTTCCATGACTAACTAAATTTACATAATATGATGAGCTCTAGTTCCATCCATTTTTCCTAAAAATGATTCTGTTATATTTTCCTTCCCAGCTAAATAATAACCCATATACATGCCATGTTTTCTTTACTCATTTATTGACTGATGAACATCTGGGCTGGTTCTATAACTTGCCTGTCCTGAGCAGTGTCACAATAATGTGCAGGTATGGAATCCTGAGTGACTCCTTCAGCTACACAGATAGGGTAGTTAAATGACCATGTGATGGTTCTGTTTTCAGTTGGAGGGAAGTCCATGCTGCTCTATGGTGGCTATGGCCCTTTACACCCCCCTGCAGTATGAAATGGTTCCTCGCCCCTGCACTCTCACCAACATTTGTGGGGATTGTGTATGAGTTATGACAGAGATTCTGAAAGCACTAAGATGGAATCTTGATGCAGTTTTGATTTGTATTTCCACAGTGTCTAAGACTGAACTTTTTTCATGTATTGACTGGCCATTTGTGTTTCTTCCTTTATGAACTTTCTACTCTGTTAATTCTTTTAGTGGTTACGTTTCTGAGTACTCTAGTATATTCTGGACAAAAAGCCCTGTCAGATGACTAGCTGACAAAGCTTGTCTCCCTTTCTATCGGCTGCCTCTTCACTCTGTTAGTTGTTTTCCCTGCTGCACAAAAGCTCAGTCATATTTTCTATGCAGACAACTTCAGAGATGCATTTTCTCACAGAACTTTGTCAGTCATGTGAATACTATGTCGAAAAAGCCAGGTTTCTGGTAATGACTGTGGCCATGTATTTACCCATGTCTGACCCCAAGACAGTTCATCACTTCATAATCAGAACGATTTCTAAGCATTTCCAAAATCAAAGGGATTGTATACTTTCATTTACATACAGGACATGCACATATAATCTTCATATATATTATCTGGAACATTAATTAACAAATAACTCTGGCACCCTAGTTTACCATTTGTTAAATATCCATATCAATATTTAAACATTATTTGCCATTCATTTTTACCTCAGAGTGGGACTTGAATTTCAGCTGTCATTTTGGTCTGTTATTTTTGGTTAATTATGATTTTATTAGAAAACCCAGTTCCAAAAAGCTTGAGGAACTATTTCTTTAGGAGTTCCCTGGTAATATAAGCATAGTCTGCCCTGTTTAATGATGAAGACCTATAATTTATGGGATGAACTCTGGTGATTGAACCAAAATGTTCGCAAACAACTATCTGAGGAGCCAATGGAATGAGCATACCTTCAGAGCAGCAGTTCATAAGAGAGCTATGTTTTTGTACTTTAACCATGCCTCTCCAAAGTCCAAACTAAAAATTGCTTTTTATCATGGAGCCCTGATGTGAGCAGGCTCTTGCCTTTTCCACTGGAGGGTTCTCTGATTTTTAAAGTAATCCCATCAAGAAGCCACAAAGTTAGAACTCAGCGATCTTCTTAAGCAATACCTCCATGCTCCCTAGAACAGTACCTCGAGGCCTACATTACTACCTCAACCGATGGACTTGGTGAGCAGTCTTGAGGTTTATGCAACTGGCCTAAGTCATCCAGGCTGGCTGATACAACCAGGGGTTCAACTCAGACTGTTAGGTGCAAAGCTCTTATGTGTTCATCATGTTGCTACCCTGCCACTTAAACTAAACTTGCTGGTGGTAATCACATTCTCCCCCACCTCCATGCCCAGATCTCCAGCTTCCCATGGAAAGAAACATCATATCCAGTTTCTATAGTTTACCAATCCTGGGTATTTATCTTGTTTGCATTGAATTTCCAGCCAAACCTTCAAATTGGATATCCAGTATGTAAGATACAAAAATCGACCTGTTAGAATCAGATGAAAAAGAAATTCAACTGAGGATTCTTGGCACACTGTTGAAACAGGAGGTCCAGTTCCTTGCTGGTATTTTAAGTGTCCTCCTATTGACACAGCAAATGGCATCTTCCTGGCAGAATTCACCAGAGCAGTGTCCTTGTTGGACAAGCAATCATCACAGACCACCTTTTGGTTTTTCAGATAGAAGGATGGAGTCTCTGCAGCCAAAATGGAACAAAACCATATTGGTTCCACCTTGACATCCCAAACTGAATAGCACTTGGCAGTGGTACCAGGAGCACAATAGGTATTAACTCAACCACACTCAATTTGATTGACTGTGGGACTCAAAGTAGAACACCAAAATCTAATTGCCTGGAATGGTTTTGTCTGTCTCCTCTGCACATCTCCACCCTCAGCTATGGTTTCTTTTATCTGTCCTGTCCACCTGCTCAGCCCTGTTCAGCCCTTAGCTACTAGGAATGTTGTGGGCCCTTCAACCCTAAGGAAACCCAAGAGAAAGGAAGACTGTGCACCTCGTGTGGTGTCTCTTCTTCCCTGGAAGCAAAAACCAGTCTAGAAAGAACATTTTGGGCAGGTTTTCAACTTCACCAAGGAAGGAAATCAAAATGGAGAAGGAGGAGGAAACAAGAGAGAAAGCCAGAGGTAGAAACATTAAAGGGGTGGGGGTGGGGAGAATGGAAATGGGAGAAAAGGAAGAATACAAGCTCTCAGCCACAGCCAAAGAAGACCCGCCAGTAGAAATTTGGTCCAACCAAGCTTCTCCTCGTTCCAAGTCCTTAGTACTTAGGGGATTTTAAGATATGTCATAGATTTCAAGAGAATCATCTAGGAACTCTTTTATTGATCCCCTGAGAAGTGAAACCTGTCTCCTTGGAAGCCCATTGTCTTCCTTTATAGAACCCCTACCACTTACCAGATTCCATTTGTTTGCCTGTCTCCTCTTACCCCTGGACTGAAAGACCATCAAAGGAGGGACTATCTCTATCTCCTGCAGCTCTCTGTATTCCCTACCCTTGATATAATTCCTGCCTCATGGTTAACTCTTCATAGATAATAAATTTTAAACAAAGTATCATGAAACGGATCACTGGAAAACAAATAACTGGGTAGATAGAAAAACATATCTCATGTGATTGCATATATAGGAAAAGCTAAGTAAATGTGGGGACGAGTCGGGGATTACTTC
Source organism: Tokudaia tokunoshimensis (assembly GCA_036184795.1). NCBI lineage: Eukaryota > Metazoa > Chordata > Mammalia > Rodentia > Muridae > Tokudaia > Tokudaia tokunoshimensis. The sequence continues at coordinate 7,849,782 of BTHU01000002.1, forward strand.
AGAGTAGGAGTGATAACTGGAAACTGGCAGGAGGTAGGTTCTCAGGAATGCAAGTGTTCTAATGTTGTATTTCTTGATCTAAGTGATCCTTTGGAGCTGGGGAAGTAGCTCTGCAGAATAGTCCTTGCCTAGCATCTTTGACACACTGGGTTCCAGCCTATTACTGAAACCACACAAGAATTTCTTGAGTGCTTTCTGCCTGCTTTTTAAAATTGTGTGTGTGTTTGTGTATGTGTGTGTGTGTGTGTATGTGTGTGTATTCAATTAAAAGGTTACTAAGAGGAAAAAAATGAAAGAAAAAGAAGCAGTTAGCTGTTCTAGATCCATCAAAAGAAATTAAGGTGGACGGGAGATTCTAATTACAAAAAGAGTTGCTTCTGTCTTTTTTTTCTTTTGCTGAGTATGAATTAAAATTGCTTGCAAATTATGCACCAATCTGCACCGGCATTCCCTAAACATCATTACTCCACAGCACATTTTATTGCACTCTTCATCAATCATTTATTCTCAATAGATCAACACATCTGTATGCATGTACGAATTACAATCTAATTAAAGAAATCTACTGTATCATGTTTGATGTTATTGATTCCCTAAAATGACACTGGGAGGGAACAAAAAGATTTCTGTGAGTCAATAAATACTCAGGATGTCAGGTACTGAAAAGTGAATCGTGCCTCTGATTAATTGACTTTAATAATAATCATTTTATTTATATAGAGACCTCGCCAAGGCATTCGGGGAGCTATAAAGTGATCCATAGTCCATGATTAAAGCACGATACAAGCAATACATAACAAGCTTCCTTCCCAAAGCAAAACAAAGGGCAGAGACGGATAGGCAGGATGTGAAGGTGTGGGAGAGGAAACGGGCCGTAGATTCGGTGTCTAGGTGGTGATAAATGCTGCTTCGTTAAGAAGAGGGGAGTTTCCTGGATTGGCCAGGGCCTGTAATTTAATAATGTTGTGCTGAAATACTGATCTGTGGGGACTCACACAGATACCCACAGATATCACAGAGATACACGTACTTACTTCTTCCAGTGCCTGGTGACAGAAACTCAGATAATAATGACATCTTTCCTACAAGTTACATCCTAGATATGAGTGGGATTTTTCATAACAATCCAAGCCGCAGAAGTTAAGGACATCACTATAAAAACCACTTCTTGGTGTGGGAAAGAGAAAAAAAGGAAAGGAAACCTAGGTAATATTTTAGCAGCTCTTGGTGATGCCCAGGAAATAAACATATTTTTGAAAGTGCTTATGAGGTGCTTACAAGTGTGGAAGTCCTAAGAGAGTGGCAGAGGAGCTGTTCCCTCTACAGCCACCTTACCCGTTCTGTCGCCATGTCCCAGGGCCTCTTCCACCCCAAGGTCTGCATCCTTTTTTTTTTATTATTTTATTTTATTTTTTAATTTACATTCCAAATCACTTCCCCTTTCCTGTTTCCTCCCTCCCTGAAAGTCCCATAAGCCCCCTTCCCTCCCTCTTTTCTCCATTCAACCCCCTCTCATTACTCTGTCCTAGCGTTCCCCTACATCCAGTCTTTCCAGGACCAGGGGTCTCTCCTTCCATCTTTTTAGAAATCTATTGATATGCGGATTGTGTCTAGGGTATTCCGAGATTCTGGGTCAATATCCCCTTATCAGTGACTGCATACCATGTGTGTTCTTTTGTGATTGGGTTACCTCACTAAGGATGATATTTTCAAGATCTGACCATTTGCCTAGGAATTTCAAGGTCTGCATCCTTACAATGGCTTCTTGGTAAGTCTTTTTCATTTCTCACTGTCTTGTAATGTGGTTTGCTACCATGATGAGTATCTATAAGTAAAATGTAAAGGAAGATGCAATGAAGCAGGAAGGAGGAAGTCAGGGAAAGCCCAGTGAGGAGGCATGCTTGCTGTTCAATCTCGGGGACCTGAGTTTGATTCCCAGAACCCATGAAAGAAAAGCGGCCCTTCAACAACAGCAAGGTGGGAGATAAAGAGAAGACTCATCCTGAGGAAGGTCATGTGCCTGTTCAGTGCAGTATGCATGGCAAAAAAGAAGGTAGGAGAGAGCTGATTCTGGAAATGTTGTCCTCTGATCGCCACAGGCCCACAATGACATGTTCAGGTTCTCTCTCTCTCTCTCTCTCTCTCTCTCTCTCTCTCTCTCTCTCTCTCTCTCACACACACACACACACACACACACACACACAAACACACACCAATATAGTAAAAAAAAATGGAAACAAAAATTTCATTAAAATCCCCTTAAGGCCTCCTAAAATATTGCATTAATAATTGTGTTTGTGAGGGGTTTGGAGAGATGACTCAGTGATTAAGAGCACTGGCTGCTCTTCCAGAGGTCCTGAGTTGAATTTCCACCAATGACATGGTCACTCACAACCATCTATAATGGGAACTAATATCTTCTGACACATAGGTATATATACAGAGAGAGCACTCATATACATGAAATAAATCTTTAACAACAAAAAAATTGAGTTTGTGGCCTAAGCCATGATAGGGAGCTCATGCCTGGCTGCCCGGATGGCCAGGAACTGGAAGTTTGATAACCCAGAGACCTAGGGTAGAACTAAACACGACTGACCAACAACTGCCTAGCCCAATCATCACGAGAAAGACTTCCTCTGGCAGCTGATGGAAACATGCAGAGACCCACACCCAAACATTAGGCAGAGCTCAGGGAACCTCCTGGAAGATAGGGAGGAAGAACTGTAGGAACCAGAGGAGGAGACAAGGACACCAAAACACAAGAACACAGCCCACAGAGTCAACTAAGCAGGCCTCTAGTGGCTCACACCACAGAGCCTGCATGGCTTTGCCAGGGCCTCTGCATACATGTTCCCCTTCTTTAGCTTAGTGGTTTTGCTAGACCCCTAACAGTGGAAGAGGGAGTGTCTCTGATTCTTTTGCCTGCTCTTTGGACCCTTTTCCTCCTCCTGGATTGCCTCATCCAGCCTTGATATGAGGATTTGTGTCTAATCTTATTGTATCTTTTTATGCTGTGTTCAAATGATATCACCAGGGGCCTCCTGTTCTTTCCTGAAGGGAAACAGAGGAGCAGTGTATATCCGGGGCAAAGGGAGGTGAGAATATAACTGGGAGAAGTAGATGGGGGAGCCTGGGCTCAGAATGTATGATGTAAGAGAAGAGTAAATATAGAAAAAAAAGTAATAATTGTGTCTGCTACACACACACATGAACACACACACACACACACACACACACACACACACACACACACACACACAGAGTCTCCATGGTCATGTACCAAAGTATTGTCAATGGGTTTTGATACTGACATTAATAAAAATTCTGAAAAAAGACAATACAGTAAAAAGGGTCAAATGGGATATTCTTCCAACAGTTCTCAATCTGTGGGTGGCAATCCCATTGGGGATTGAATGACTCATACACAGGGGTCACCTAAGATCAGAAAGCACAGATACTTGCATTATGATTCATAACAACAGAAAAGTTATGAAGTAGCAACAAAATCATCTTATGGTTGAAGTCGCAGCATTAGGAAGGTTGAGATCACTGCCCTAGTTCTTTGTGTGTCTGTTATCTTCTATCACAGATTATCTAGCTGGCCTTCTTTCAGATGGACCGAGATGGAGATTATAATGCCACAAAAAGGCTGTGGCAGTCCAGTGATGGACTTCCTTTCATTCAATGGGGCTTCAAAGTTAATGCTTATTTAGTTCAGTCGTTTGAATTACGACAACAGAAACATGGAGAAAGAGGCATTATGGGAAAGGTGAGAATAGTTAACAATGATCCTTACGTGTTAAGACTGATGGTTTAAAGTGACACAGCCTCAGGCGTTGTCTACATAGATGCAGCTACACAGAAAGATGAAAGGCCACAACTGCTAAAGGGCTTTCCTCTGTCCGAGGAGGGGCATGGAATCCCTGTTGCTAAATTATTTTCACTTAACCTAATTAAATATAATCTTTATCATAATGCTAGGTAGTTACAGAGACATTACTTATGGGACAGATCCTATGCCCTGTGAAATAAAATGGACTTTTTTTAAAGCCCTGCTCGGTTAGATATCATTATTGTCTAGCCTGACTGTAATTTGGGTTCTTGTTTGAGGAAAGCTGAAAGGCTGGGGAAGAAGGGGAGCCAGAGTTTACTGGGAATCCTTGGGCAATGCGTGATTGATGGGTGGGTGAGGAGTCAAGAGAGCTGCTGCCCAGGGTTGAATAAAAGAGCTCCCATTCTTCAGAGAGCTAGAGAAAGATGGGAGAGACAGCGTGGAAGGCTGCCATCAGTCTAAAAGAAAAGGCACTCTCTGGGAAAGAAAGCAGACATTCGGGTAAAGAAGGCAACCGTATTACACCCACTGAGCATAAAATCTGACATTAGGGAGGACAAGGAGGAAAAAACCAAGTGGGAGAAAGGGGGGTTGTAAAATGGTAACTCGGAATGTACCCCATTTTTGTAGAACCGCTTCTACAATATTTGCCCTTCTTTTGATCACTGATTGCAACACCGATTTTAAAGATTGTTGTCTTCAGGAAAATGCTTGCTTTACTTTGCTTTGCTTTCTTTAAAAAGCCTGCAGCATGCCTCAGAGTCGCCGTCTTGTCTCCGCGTGCTTCTGTTTACCTGCAGCAGCTGGCGATGAAGGCCCGCTTAGAGGAACAAAATTCAAAAGAATACTAAGCTCAGCGGCCGCTCTGCTCTGGCAAGAGCGGAAATGAGAGCAAGCTGGGCCATTGGGTGGCAGCTCCCGTTACTTTGCTTGCATTCGTCCTTCTTCTGTGGACAGTGTTTGCCTTCCTACAGCTTGGGCACCATCAGAGTTATGAAGGCAATTGGGTAGAATACTTGGCATATTTACAAATGGAAGGCATAGAATAGAAAATATCAGATTGAGTGCAGTCAAATAGTAAAACTTATTTCATAAAATGTCTGTTAATTTACACACATGTACACACATAAGTGTGTGCACTGAGTCACAAGGCATATATATATATATATATATATATATATTTTTTTTTTTTTTCAGTAGAATTAGGTCACTTCGCCCTCCTTTTCCTGTCTCCAGACTCTCCCAGTTATTCTCCCTCAAACTCCTTCTGTGCTCGCCCTCATGTTGATAGCCTCTTTTCCTTTGATTGTATCTGTCATGTATATATATGCATATATACACATGCATGTCACATATATGTTACATATATACATATATATGATTATAGCAGATACAATATATCTGTTACACTCACACACACACACACACATACATAAATTAGGTTTCAAAGCAGACCATTGTGTTTCGGGAAACCCATAAAGTGACTCATCCCCGGAATTTTCTCAGAAATTGTGCCTCAGACTGAAAGCATCCATGTGAGGGTGTATTTAACTTAACGCATTACTTTTTAAAAAGCCCAAACATAGTAAATCTGCATGTATTAAACTCGTGATGTTTGTACCCCATGTACTTGCTTTAGAAAATGCTTCTTGGTGTTTTCTTTGTCCTCTGATGATGGAACTTGTATGACACTTGGAAAGGAGCCAAATGATTTATGGCTGCCACTGCCATATTGGAATTTTTGTCAGATAATCCACAAAGAAGGCATTACTTATAAGGGATTTGCTAGCTGACAAAACTCATATTTATGGTGCATGTATTGAGGGTTATCTCCTTTAGTGTGTGGCATTTTTCATAGGCAGAATTTTAATTGACTTATTCAGTCATGAGTCTGGTGGAAATGAATGTCTTTGAAATACCAAAACATTTTTTACTGAAAAATTGTACATCTAAATCTGTGCAAGTACACAGGTGGTAGACTCGATATAACCCATCTCCACATCCATAGTGGAATTCATCCATATACTGGATGGAATTGAGAAGGAGTGGAAAGGAAGGAGGGCAAGCCACGAGAAGAAGAATCAGTGGGGGAAAATCGTGCGCAAGCACTAGATAGGAAAGCTCATGGCAGGCATCTGTAAACGCCCTGCTTGATGGTATCCTAGCTGAGACCCTCTGCAATCAGGCCTCTCGAAACCAAGGCCGAGGCCTTAAGGGCTGACACCCACAGACTGAAGGGTGGCTGTTGCTTTTTGAATTTTCATTCCCAGAAAATTCATCTTTTAGTCTGTCCCTCACTAACTTGGTTGTTAAGCTATGTAGTGCCCTTTTTAATAATTAGCAATCAGATTTCTTCAAAAGGAAAAAAAATCCCTTGCAAAAATTTTTTTCTATTTGCTGATTAAACAGCCCCAGTTCTTCGTAAGAGTTTATGGACACTTGGCAGCACACATCTTTACTCGTGAACACTTTGAAATTCAGTTTTGCATCTGCTTAATGTCATTTTTCCTCAAAATGAATGAAGTTATTTTAAAGTGACAATGGGGAGCCTGAATTCAGTCCTTGGGAACAATTAAAACAGAAGGGATGCTCTTGAAACCCTCTGTGTAGAGGGGCTCATTGGCTCTCATATTTTACACACACACACACACTCACTATGGGTGTGTGTGAAACGTCCTTATTAGAATCGATTTTAAAGATGTTGGCATGTTGATCTTAAATTTTATGTGGAAATAAATTACAAAATGATCTTGAAAAAGGAGGGCAAACCTGAAGGTCACATACTTATGAATTTCAAAGCTTAACTACAAAGCCACAGTAATCAAGTCCAGCATAAAAACGGTTTGAATACAGACGTATCAATCCATAGCACAGAGTTGGGCATCCAGGAATAAACTCACATTTCAGCAAGGATACCAAACAAAGTCAATGAGGGAAAAAATAATCTTTTCATAAACTCAGTACTGGGATTTCTGGATATTCATATGCAAAAGAATGAAGGTGAACAGTGCTTTGCTTCACACATCACACACACAAAAAAATCCAAAACTGATGGCGAACTTAAATGTAAGATAAAAAACTCTTGAAGGTAGGTATGGCAGAATGTGCCTTTAATGTTAGCACTCTAGTGGCAAAGTCAGGATAAACTCTGTTAGTTCAAAGCCAGCTTGGTCAACAAAGCTGTGAGCTCTCAGAGACCCACCTGACTTTGCCTCCAGAGTGCTTGGATTAGAGGTGTCCTCAAATTTGAACTGTTAAGGAATGAGGGCAGCCAGGGCTTTAGTTTCTGCTTCCTTTCAAGCTTCTTCCCTGGCTTCAAATAGACCCATGGCCCAAGCGGTGACTTCCAGTGGCTGATCAAATGTGCTATTTTTGAAAATTAGCCGTTACTGACCATTTCTTTTTATGACACACGTCTCCCCAGTGCCTCCTTTAAAGCGGCCCACCCAGTGTCTCTTTGCATCTGGCCAGTAATAGCCCGAGAAGAGACTGGTGAGTCAGAAGAGGCACCAAAGCCAGGTCCTGGACAACGTTCTTGCCGATGTTGTATTATCTTTCTTCTTTCCATCCTGTATCAGTTCCATTCCTCGGTGCTGTGGCAAGATATTTGACAAGAAGCTACTAACGGGATTAATATTTTCTGGCTAGCTTGGCTCCTCGTGCATCACGGTCCACATTCAGTTTGGATCTAAAGCTAGTATTTTCCTTAGCAGTAGCCAGTGTACATCCGAGGCTCTAAGTCCATCTCCCCTACTTGGTGACTACTTGAGTTTTCTCTGTGATAAAGCAGTAATGTTTTCTTTTTTGTGCTTTGTTTTGTTTTTGTTTTGTATGTTGTACAAAGATCCCCAGTGGACAGGCTCCATCTCTCAGGTTTCTACCAATAATTATCACCCTGTAGGAAATCAAAGATGAGTGGCAGGAAAGCCTGGAGGAAAAGCCCTCTCTTGGGGTAGTCACTTGTGTGTTTGAGCTCTCCTTGTGCCAGGAGAGCATCATGGAGCTTTACCCCCAGTCTTTGACATTTTCATTTGAGAAAATGTTGGTGTATCCTTCCACAAGGAGAGCTGGAAGTAAGGACCAGGAAGACTTAACATTTCAACTTCTTAGCAGGGGATAAACTGAGTTAGCATTGCGATTCAGCCAACTCTGGCTTTCTAATCACTCAGAAAGAGCAGCTTGTGTGTGGGTTTAGCATGAATTTAGAGGGACCTTGCAAAGGGAACCAGGCGTTTCTCTGATTACAGCTGTGGTAGCCAGCCCGCCATGCATGTCAGATAACGTGATCATACCCTGCCAAACTGGACGGCTCTTGTATGAACTCTGTGTAAATCCTTCACTAACTAACAATAAACTGTCCTGATAATAAACACATCAAAATGTGAGCATTTCTTCATTGAGAGCATAACAGAGAGTGTATGTAACTCTGTGGCTACAAAAAACTAAAACAGCATTGTCAATTAATTATCCAGGATAACTGGAGCCTGTACAAGATGAGTTGGGTTCAGGCAATAAATGAAAGTATCTAAAGGCAGAAAACTGAAACCATAGGTTAAAGTATGCATGCAATGGATAGTTCTTGAAAGTGTTTGTGATGTATTACCTTTTAAAGAAAACTCACACGTCAGAATAGGAATTTAATCACAGAAAGAGAAATGTCCCAGATCAATTCCTTCCAAATATTGCTGCTTTGCATATGTTCCATGTTTTCCTTCTCAAGGCATCCGATGCACTGACTGCAGATAGTGAGGGCACTAATACTGGCAATGTGAACCTCCTCAAGGTTACACACTAACTCCGTGGTCTCAGAGAAACCTCTATGCACTCCTGTGCCACAGTTTCTTCATATGTAAGGTAGGAATGAGATTGATACCATCCCATAGTATAAGACAAGGACTAAGTGAGTTATGTCACTTAAAACACTCAAAAAAAAGTGTCTGAAAAAGAGTAGGGACTATAAACATTAGCTCTTGACCACTTTTTAATTTGTTATTGTTTGTAAGTTTTTCAAGATTAAAGTGTATTAGTGTTTTTGAGGAGAGAGAGAGAGAGAGAGAGAGAGACAGAGACAGACAGAGACAGACAGAGAGACAGAGAGAGAGACAGAGAGACTGAGACTTCTGGAACCCAAGGAAAGATCAAACAATATAACACATGAGAAAGATCCAGATGCATCTTCTATCGAAAATCTTAGAAAACAGCACTGCCCTTTCCTGAAGCCAGCCTGGTTTGTCTAGCTGGAACCTGGGTCAGCAAAGAGGGACTGACTGCTTCTTCATCCATACCCAGGCTTGAACTCTTGGTAAGAGAATCGTGACTTGCAGATATTCATAGGGATCAGTAAAGAGAAGATACCATTGGGCTGCAGGTGTGAGAAATCCACCATAATCACAGGCTCCTGTGTTTGAACTCAGCCCCATGGCTGAGGGAGCAGTTGTGGAACCTTTAGCAGGTGGGACCTGGCTGGAGGAACTGAGTCACTGTAGAGGGCAAGACTTAAGACCCATATCTGGTGCAAATGCTGTGCTCTGTCTCTGCTCCCGGGTTGCTGACAGCAGCTGTAACAAGTTAAGTTTCTCACACCATGGGACCATGCCAACCCTGCTGTGCTGACTGGTCCCCTTCAAAATTTTTTCCTCTCTTCTTCTTCTCCTTCTCCTTCTCCTTAATCTTCTTCATCTTCTTCACCTTCTTCATCTTTATTCTCGTCTTCTTCCTCTTCTTTTCCTTCCTCTCCTTCCTCTTCTACCTCTTCTTCTTTCCCCCTCTTCCTTTCTCTTCTTCCTCTTTATCTCCTCCTCTTCTTCCTCTTCCTCTTCTTTGTCTTCCCCCTTCTTCCTCTCTTTCTTCCTCTTCTTCTTTCTCTTCTCCTTCTTCTTCTCCTCCTTTTTCCTCTTCTTTCTCTTCCCCACCTCTTCCTCCTCCCCCTCCTCCTCTTCTTCTTCTGTATTTGGTCACAGAGATGAGAAAATTAACTAATACTATGAGGAAGTGGAGATTTATAAGTGTAGCTTTTCTGATTCAGAATGAAGGATGAGAAGGAGAGAGGGTGCATACATGGTGTTCAAGAGCTGCTGGAGCGAAAAGTTGATTCACCGCACCATGAAAGAATTTGCTTTCTCTCTCTCTCTCTCTCTCTCTCTCTCTCTCTCTCTCTCTCTCAAATCAGAAAATTCACCTCGTATGTAATATAGTGGATGCTAGTGTGTCCATAACATTGGAAAAACATCAAAGCACTCATTCTAAATTACCTTACCACTCCCTAAACAAACGTGTCAGCAGTTACTTGCAGCCCTTCCCACTATGAGCCCGTATCAAAGTTTTCCATTTTCACATATGCACATATTCTGGATACTCCATATGGAAACAAATAACATGCAGCACTCTGTATATGACTACCTCAACTTAGCCTAACAGTTTAGAGGACCATCTCTATTGTAGTAAGGATCACAGGACACACACACACACACACACACACACACACACACACACACACACACACACATTTGTGTGCACAATTTGTTTTTGAGCCAAAGTCTCTCTGTGTAGCTTAGGTTGTCACTAAACTCATGATCCTCCTACCTTGCACTTTCCTGAGTGTTGGGTGTTGTGGATGGGCATGGTGCTGTTCTTGCAAACCAATCCCCTAAAGAATAAAGGAGTCAATCACTGGGTGAGTAGGCAGGACTTCTGGGTTGTACGAAGGAAGAGAGGAAGCAGGAGGGAGTTACTGCCTTTAGAGCCGGAGCAGCAGAGGGGTAAGATATAGCTGCTATAGTTTCCTAATATTATGGCGGATCTGCAAGGATCTGCCATCAGAGGGATCAGATTTTAATAAGGCTTACAAGAATAGGTTTTAGCTGTTGTGCCTGGAGATTGAGTTACTAATGTTTCTGAACTAAGTTTGTGTTGCGTTTTCCTTCGTGGAGGCTCGTCTGGGTTCTAGAGAGAAAGGTATGGTGGCCAAGCATGGGTTTGCTTGAGGTACATCACAAAGGCTATGGGGGATTTGAAGCACAGGGGTTGGTATGGTAGCAATCCGCCAGGTGGAAAGACTGTGGAATTCAGAGTCAGAATCTCCAGCCAGGCTGCCGGGGCAGAGGCACAGTGTGGGAATGAACATGCAAGGTCTACTTTTTTAATATTTCATGCAACATTGAGCAGTGCGGATATATGGCATATTGTGTCCTCCCCCACCCCCCACCCCAGCCTTTGAGTGAGAAATTCAGGGGTGGAGCTCTCAGACCAAGGTGAAGTCCATTGTTCTTCAAGGACCTGCAGTTTCCTGAGAGGGACCAGCCACAAGCTGAGCAACCAAACCGGTTTTGCTGATGAGTTCCCAGCCTTTGGGGGAAGGGTTCCCCCACCTTTAAATTTGGAGCTCCGCATTAAACATCGAGCCTTGGTCAGAAATATATTGTCTTGGCTCATTATTTCTCTCTCCCAACCATTCTATTTCTGCCCCAGCTTTCCTTCCAGGTGACTCTGGTTCCCATAGCCACAGGCAGTTACAGCATATAAGTCATTATGCCTGGTTTCTATTTTCACTTTATTCAAGTTATCCTTTGAAAGACAAAGTTTTAATTTTGATATATTCAATCAATTAGTTTTTAACTTTTATGATTTATTCTTTTAGCAACCTCTGTAAAATTTAATTACTTTATTAAATGTCACAATGAATCTCTATTTTCTTCTAAGAATTTCATAGTTTTAGTTAAAATATTTAGGTTCTATTTTGTGTAAATTTTTCTGTATGATATATCATTAGGACCCAGCTTCATTTATTTATTTTTTGCATGTGAATATCCAGTTGCCCTGTCACCTTTTTTAATGAACAGTAAAATTTTATTTAAATTAATTCTTAAAAATTAATATCTAAAGAACATTGAAAAACAATGAACCAGCAGAAAGGAATGTCTTTCCAGCAGATGGGAAGCAGAGAAGATATGTTGGAGCTGGGGCTCAGTGAAGGAACTCATGAAGTGATTCTGGGAGGGGAGACTAACCTGCAGCCCTCTGCACAGCAGCAAGGAGGAGGACTGGTGAGTCTTTTCTCCACCGAAGTGTCTATCATCCTGTGGGAAGTCAGTAGACCATCTTGTGTTGACCCCTGAGCTTCCAATTGCACACTGTTCCTCTTTGTGCCTACGCTGACTCTCATGACTGTGGTTTCATAAGGCTTGAAATATGAAGTGGACCTTCTCCAATTTTGTCCTCAAAACTCTCTTTAGAGCCAGCTAACATTTTGGTAAGCATTTCATTGAATCTGTATTGAATGAACCTTCAATTTGCCCTCTTAGTAATATCAAGTGTTAAGATCTATGAACACTGGGTGTTTTTCCCTTTAAATCTCATTAACAGTATTTTGTAGCTTATGATAGTTATCTTACCGTTATCTGATACTAATGTAAATGGGATTATTTCATTGACTAATTTTTCAAAGTATTCATTGGTGAATAGAAATACAGGGGATCTCTAAAAGTTGACATTGGATCTAAAATCTTATTAGTCTTATTATCTGTAATCAATTTGTTTTTATTTCTGTGTATAGACTCCCTAGGACTTTGTGTATATATAATATGCTGTGTGTACATTATAAAATAGCAGTAGTTTCACAGTCTGGATGCTCTTTCTGGCATTTCATGGTCAGTCTGGATTTTGTTTTCTGGCCTAATTTCTAAGTCAGAAAAGATTATTTGCCACATTTTATGCATGAATAATGTTGAGGTTTGTTTTTTGCTGTCTATTGTAATGCTAAATGTGGTCCTCAAAACCTGGTGCCCCTGAAACCCTACCCCCAAGTTAATTCTGATTGGTGAATAACAGCCAATAGCTGGGGAGAAGTGACATTGGTGGGGTTTAGGTTTCCTGGGCTTGAGACCATGAGGAGAGGCAAGAGAGATGCTGTCATGGGATAGAAGAAGCAGAAGGAGGAGGAGGGGAGGAGGGGGGAGGAGGAGGAAGAGGAAGAGGAGGAAGAGGAGGAAGAGGGAGAGGAGGAAGAGGGAGAAAGAGAGAGAGAGAGAGAGAGAGAGAGAGAGAGAGAGAGAGAGAGAGAGAGAGAGAGAGAACACTGCGATGGGTTGGAGTTGAGAGCAGCCCAGATGGAGCATAGAAATAGTGAGTGATGACTCGGGATTATTCATGGGAAGGTAGATTCTAACAGCATGGAAGGTAGGCAGCTGCCCAGCTACTATGCTGCCTAAGGCATATTTAAAAGTATAAAGGCTGTGTGTGTGTGTGTGTGTGTGTGTGTGTGTGTGTGTTTCATCTAGGAACATAAATGGCTTACGATAGGTAAAAAACCTGAGAACAGATTTTTTTAATTTTTTTTTTTTTACTACAGGTAAACTGAGATCCAAGGACAGTGTCTGAAGAGAACTTATTTATTTCTACCACTAGAGTGAATATCAGAGCTGAGGCCAACCTCTATGATTGATTCGTCTATGAATCCCCAGAGTTTAGCACCAGGACTGGTACATTACAGGTCCTCATATATAGCTGCTGAATGAATGGGTGACTAACTAGGTTTATGGTCAGGTAGTATGTAAGGCTCCAACAACCTATCTTTTTCAGCTGTCCTGGTTTCTGGCTACAAATCTGTGAACACTGTGAGTGCATTACAATCCATTTTGTTTCACAACAACTCAGAATGAGGTTGAGGATTTCAGTTTAACCTGTGACTCGCCTTGAGTTCTTTTGTTCCCAGGTCTTAGTGTCAGGAATTTCCCTTTGGAGGTATTGGGAAACAGTGAGTATTGCGGAGGACTAAGAGGGTGTAGGGAGGACTGTTGAGGTAGAGGACAAAGCGAAGCACAGGGAAGATGTGTATGAATCTAGAGGACTTAAACTGGTTCAGTTCTGAGAGAGGCAGGCATGCTCATCAACTAGAGCTGAGCCCTGGCCTCAGAAGCCAAATATTCTGTCCTCTGTATGTCAGGCTAGCCCCTGGCTTTCTGCAAAATCATCAATATCCAGACTTTGTGGATATACACATAAGTGCTCCCAGAGTCTACTGAGGGAGACCTCATCTCTAATCAAGGACATCTCTTTGTTGAGGCCTCAGGAGGGCTGTTTTAACTGCCTTCTCCCCTTTATTGACAAATGTGGCAAATTTCTTCCCTGTTTTTTTTTTTAAGATTTATTTATTTATTATATGTAAGTACACTGTAGCTGTCTTCAGACACACCAGAAGAGCATGTCAGATCTTGTTATGGTTGGTTGTGGGCCACTATGTGGTTGCTAGGAATTGAACTCAGGACCTCTGGAAGGGCAGTCAGTGCTCTTAGTTGCTAAGCCATCTCTCCAGCCCTGGCAAATTTCTTCTTGATGATTTCAGACTAGATATCAATACTTTATTAGATTAAGATCCTGGGAAATATTTTGTCTAGTGTGCTACATCCTAACTCAATGCTTGCTGACCTGAATTAAACAGAAGTCTCTATCTTTAGTTTGTTATCTCCTTCTTGGGAAATTGGATAAGAAGTATCCTGCATGAAATGCTTTTCTTTTACTGAGTGTAATTGGTCCATCTTCCTTTTGTGACTTGTTTTCTGGTCTGTTTCTGAAACTCAGCACCTCACATACCACAAACATTTGTCCATAGTTCATCTCTTAACTGCACGCCACTATATTAGTCTTATATACACACCTCTCACTTTCACATCTTTAACCAGTCAGAGCTTCTTTCTACTGTAGTCAGTACTAGTGAGTTATCTCTAAGTATTCATTCTCTTGGTTTATTTTACCTCTGGCTTTAGATGAACATGCTACCACTTCTAAATAAAGACCACATTCCTATACAGTTAGGTGAGATTACCAAGTTAACATTAAAAAAGAAAGTACATGAAATACCTGCAAAGAGCTTTGAAAATGTGAACCGTACCTTCTTTCTTCTCTTGATGTTTTTCAAACCTAGAAATTATGTACAGAGTTATTAATAGGCTTCTTGAGCAATTCTGAAGATAACCGAGTAGAAAGGTAGACAATCTCAGAGAGTCTTGCATCCTACCTCTGGATTTCTCTTAGAGGGCAGAGAATGAATATGGTGTTTAAGCCACTGTTTTGTTTTTTGTTTGTTTGTTTCTTTGTTTTGTTGGTGGTGTTTGTGTTTTGTTTTTGCTTTTTGTTTTGTTGTTGTTGTTGTTTGCTGCTGATCTGTATATCTTGACCAAATACTAATTAATATAGTGCAATCTATAAAGCCCTCTTATTTTTTTTTCTACGTGACAAAAAACAGACCTAACAAATGATCCCTAAGTCATCCTGCTGATAATACCCTTTCTTTTTTTTTTTTTTTTTTTTTTTTTTTTTTTTTTTTGCATATATATATATATGCTTTATCTTCATGCACACAGGAAGAGGGCATTATATCTCATTACAGATGGTTGTGAGCCACCATGTGTTTGCTTGAAATTGAACTCAGGTCCTCTGGAGGAGGCACCCAGTGCTGTTTACTGCTGAGCCATCTCTCTAGTCTCCTTGATATGTTTTTTTTTTTTTTTTTTTTTTTTTTAATTTAATTTTATTTTATTTTTTTAATTTACATTCCAAATCACTTCCCCTTTCCCGTTTCCTCCCTCCCCGAAAGTCCCATAAGCCCCCTTCCCTCCCTCTTTTCTCCGTTCAACCCCCTCTCATTACTCTGTCCTGGCGTTCCCCTACATCCAGTCTTTCCAGGACCAGGGGTCTCTCCTTCCATCTTTTTAGAAATCTATTGATATGCTGATTGTGTCTAGGGTATTCTGAGATTCTGGGTCAATATCCCCTTATCAGTGACTTCATACCATGTGTGATCTTTTGTGATTGGGTTACCTCACTAAGGATGATATTTTCAAGTTCTGACCATTTGCCTAGGAAATTCGTGAATTCATTGTTTTTAATTGCAGAGTAGTATTCCATTGTGTAAATATACCACATCTTCTGAATCCATTCCTCCGTTGAGGGACATCTGGGTTCTTTCCAGCTTCTGGCTATTATAAATAAGGCTGCTATGAATATAGTGGAGCATGTGTCCTTATTGCATGCAGGTAAAGTCTCTGGGTATATGCCCAGGAGTGGTATAGCCGGATCCTCCGGAAGTGTCATGCCCAGTTTTCTGAGGAGCCGCCAGACTGCTTTCCAGAGTGGTTGTACCAGCCTGCAATTCCACCAGCAGTGGAGGAGTGTTCCTCTTTCTCCACATCCTCGCCAACAACTGCTGTCTCCTGTGTTTTTGATCTTAGCCATCCTGACTGGTGTGAGATGGAATCTCAGGGTTGTTTTGATTTGCATTTCCCTAATGACTAAGGATGATGAACATCTCTTTAGGTGCTTCTCAGCCATTAGATATTCTTCAGGTGAGAACTCTTTGTGGAGCTCTGTACCCCATTTTTTAATAGGGTTACTTGCCTCTCTGGAGTTTAACTTCTTGAGTTCTTTGTATATCTTGGATATTAGCCCTCTGTCGGATGTAAGGTTGGTAAAGATCATTTCCCAGTTAGTTGGTTGCCGCTTTGTCTTTTTGACGGTGTCTTTTGCCTTGCAAAAACTTTGTAATTTAATGAGGTCCCATTTGTCTATTCTTGATCTTAGAGTATAAGCTATTGGAGTTCTGTTCAGGAAATTCTCCCCTGTGCCCATATGTTCAAGGTTCTTCCCTAGTTTCCCTTCTATTAGTTTCAGTGTGTCTGGTTTTATGTGGAGATCTTTGATCCACTTAGAATTGAGCTTAGTGCAAGGAGATAAGGATGGGTCAATTTGCATTCTTCTGCATGTTGACCTCCAGCTGAGCCAGCACCATTTGTTGAAAAGGCTATCTTTTTTCCACTGGATGGTTTTAGCTCCTTTGTCAAAGATCAAGTGACCATAGGAGTGTGGATTCATTTCTGGGTCTTCAATTCTGTTCCATTGATCTACATGTCTGTTACTGTACCAATACCATGCAGTTTTTAACACTATTGCTCTGTAGTACAGCTTGAGGTCCGGGATACTGATTCCCCCAGAGGTTCTTTTACTCTTGAGAATAGTTTTAGCTATTCTGGGTTTTCTGTTATTCCAGATGAATTTTTGAATTGCTCTTTCTAACTCTATGAAGAATTGAGTTGGGATTTTGATGGGGATTGCATTGAATCTGTGTATTACTTTTGGTAAGATGCTCATTTTTACTATATTAATCCTGCCAATCCATGAGCATGGCAGATTTTTCCATCTTCCGAGGTCTTCTTCAATTTCTTTCTTCAGAGACTTGAAGTTCTTGTCATACAGATCTTTCACTTGTTTGGTTAGCGTCACGCCAAGATACTTAATATGGTTTGTGGCTATCGTAAAGGGTATTATTTCTCTTACTTCTTTCTCAGCCTGCTTATCCTTTGAGTATAGGAAGGCTTCTGACTTGCTTGAGTTGATTTTATATCCGGCCACTTTGCTGAAGTCGTTTATCAGCTGTAGGAGTTCTCTGGTGGAGTTCTTTGGGTCGCTTATGTATACTATCATATCGTCTGCAAATAGTGATAGTTTGACTTCTTCCTTTCCAATTTGTATCCCTTTGACCTCTTTTTCTTGTCTAATTGCTCTAGCTAGAACTTCAAGTACTATATTGAAAAGATATGGAGAGAGAGGGCAGCCTTGTCTAGTCCCTGATTTTAGTGGGATTGCTTCAAGTTTCTCTCCGTTTAGATTGATGCTGGCTACTGGTTTGCTGTAAATTGCTTTTACTATGTTTAGATATGGGCCTTGAATTCCTGATCTTTCCAAGACCTTTAGCATGAAAGGATGCTGAATTTTGTCAAATGCTTTCTCAGCATCTAATGAGATGACCATGTGGTTTTTTTCTTTGAGATTGTTTATGTAGTGGATTACATTGATGGATTTCCTTATATTGAACCATCCCTGCATCCCTGGGATGAAGCCTACTTGATCGTGGTGAATGATCGTTTTGATGTGTTCTTGGATTCGGTTGGCAAGAATTTTATTGAGTATTTTTGCATCGATATTCATAAGAGAGATTGGCCTGAGATTCTCTTTCTTTGTCGGATCTTTGTGTGCTTTTGGTATTAGTGTAATTGTGGCTTCATAGAACGAGTTGGGTAGTGTTCCTTCTGTTTCTATTTTGTGGAACAGTTTGAAGAGTATTGGTGTTAGGTCTTCTTTGAAGGTCTGATAGAATTCTGCACTAAAACCATCTGGACCTGTGCTTTTTTTGGTTGGAAGACTTCCAATGACAACTTCTATTTCTTCAGGGGTTATAGGACGGTTTAGATGGTCTATTTGATCCTGATTTAATTTTGGTACTTGGTATCTGTCAAGGAAATTGTCCATTTCCTCAAGATTTTCTAGTTGTGTTGAATACAGGTTTTTGTAGTAGGATCTGATGATTTTTTGAATTTCCTCAGTTTCTGTTGTTATCTCTCCCTTTTCGTTTCTGATTTTATTAATTTGGATACTATCTCTGTGCCCTCTGGTTAGTCTGGCTAAGGGCTTATCTATCTTGTTGATTTTCTCAAAGAACCAACTCCTCGTTTTGTTGATTCTTTGTATGGTTTTATTTGTTTCTACTTGATTGATTTCAGCCCTGAGTTTGATGATTTCCTGCCTTCTACTCCTCTTTGGTGTATTTGCTTCTTTTTGTTCCAGGGCTTTCAGGTGTGCCATTAAGCTGTTAGTGTATGCTGTCTCCCGTTTCTTTTTGGCGGCACTCAGGGCTATGAATTTTCCTCTTAGCACTGCTTTCATTGTGTCCCATAAGTTAGGGTATGTTGTGCCTTCATTTTCATTAACTTTCAAAAAGTCTTTGATTTCTTTCTTTATTTCCACCTTGACCAAGTTATCATTGAGTAGAGCATTGTTCAGCCTCCATGTGTACGTGGGTTTTCTTTTGTTTTTGTTGCCATTGAAGACCACCCTTATTCCATAGTGATCTGATAGGAGGCATGGGATTATTTCTATCTTCTTGTATCTGTTGAGGTCTGATTTGTGACCAATTATATGGTCAATTTTGGAGAAGGTACCATGAGGAGCTGAGAAGAAGGTGTATTCTTTAGCTCTAGGATGAAATGTTCTATATATATCAGTTAGTTCCATTTGGTCCAAGGCTTCAATTAGATTCACTGTGTCCCTGTTTAGTTTCTGCTTTCCTGAACGATCCATTTCAGAGAGCGGGGTGTTGAAGTCACCCACTATTATTGTGTGCGGTGCGATGTGTGCTTTGAGTTTTAGTAAAGTTTCTTTTACGAATGAGGGTGCCCTTGCATTTGGAGCATAGATATTCAGGATTGAGAGTTCTTGATGGTGGATTTTTCCCTTGATCAGTATGTAGTGTCCTTCTGTGTCTTTTTTGATGACTTTGGGTTGAAAATCAATTTTATCCGATATTAGGATGGCTACTCCACCTCGTTTCTTGGGGCCATTTGCTTGTAAAATTGTTTTCCAGCCTTTTACTCTGAGGTAGTGTTTGTCTTTGACACTGAGGTGCGTTTCCTGCATGCAGCAAAAAGCTGGGTCCTGTTTACGTATCCAGTCTGCTAGTCTATGTCTTTTAATTGGGGAATTGAGACCATTGATATTAAGAGAGATTAAGGCATAGTGATTATTGCCATCTGCCATTCTTGACGCTATCTTTATGTTTGAGTGGTTATCTACTTTTGGGTTTGATTCAAGAAGGTTATTATCTCATTTTTTCCAGGGTGTTGTTTCTCTCCCTGTATTGGAGGTTTCCACCTATTATCCGTTGCAGGGCTGGATTTGTGGAAAGATATTGTGAAAATTTGGTTTTATCATGGAATATCTTGGTCTCTCCATCTATGGTGATTGAGAGTTTTGCTGGGTATAGTAGTCTAGGCTGGCATTTGTGCTGTCTTAGTGTCTGCATGAGATCTGCCCAGGATCTTCTGGCTTTCATAGTCTCTGGTGAGAAGTCTGATGTGATTCGGATAGGTCTTCCTTTGTATGTTACTTGGCCCTTTTCTCTTACTGCATTTAGTATTCTTTCTTTGTTTAGAACATTCGGTGTTTTGATTATTATGTGACGGGAGGTATTTCTGTTCTGGTCCAGTCTGTTTGGAGTTCTGTAGGCTTCTTGTATGTTCATCGGCATCTCTCTCTTTAAGTTAGGGAAGTTTTCCTCCATAATTTTGTTGAAGATGTTTACTGGCCCTTTAAGTTGCAAATCTTCACTCTCATCTATACCTATAATCCTTAGGTTTGGTCTTCTCATTGTGTCCTGGATTTCCTGGATGTTTTGGGTTACGCGTTTTTTGCATTTTGCATTTTCTTTGACTGTTGAGTCGATGCTTTCTATGGAATCTTCAGCACCTGAGATTCTTTCTTCCATCTCTTGTATTCTATTGTTGATGTTTGCATCTATGACTCCTGATTTCTTCCCAAGGTTTTCTATCTCCAAAGTTGTCTCCCTTTGTGATTTCTTAGTTGTTTCTACTTCCTTTTTTAGTTCCTGGATGGATTTGCTGAGATCCTTCACTTGTTTGTTTGTATTTTCCTGTATTTCTTTAAGGTAATTTTGCATTACCTCTTTCAGGATTTCTTCCTGATGACCCACGTTCTCCTGCATTTCTCTGAGCGATTTTTGTGTTTCCTCCTCATGGGATTCCATCTGTTGATCCATCGTCTCCTGCATTTCTTTAAGCAGTTCTCGTGTTTCCTTTGTAAGGGCATCTAACCGTTGATTCATTTCTTTAAGCAATTTTTGTGTTGCCTCCTTATGGGCATCCGTCTGTTGACCCATATTCTTCTGCATTTCTTTATGCAAATTTTGTGATTCCTTTGTGAGTGCATCTACCCGTTGATTCATCTCGTTAAGCGATTTTTGTGTTGTCTCCTTGTGCGCCTCCATCTTTTGATCCATGTTCTCCCGCATTTCTCTAAGCGATTTTTGTGTTTCCTTTGTAAGGGCTTCTAACCGTTGATTCATGGTCTCCTGTAACTCTTTATGAGATTTATTTGTGTCCTTCTTGTGATCCTCTAATAGCATCATGAGAAGTGATTTTAAATCCAGATCTTGTCTTTCGGGTGTGGTGGGGTATCCAGGACTTGCTGCTGTTGGAGAGTTGGGTTCGGATGGTCCTACATTACTTTGATTACTGTTAGTAACATTCCTACGTTTGCCTTTTGCCATCTGGATACCTCTGGTGTTAGTTGGTCCTGCTGCCACTGGCTGTTGGTTGGACCTCCTGTGAGCCTGCAAAGCTATTTCTGCCCCCCCCTGGATTACCAGGATTCCCCTGGCACCGATTTCTGGGGCCTGCCTGCTCCTGAGTGACTTTGGAGCCCTAATGTGCTTTGCCCCAAGTGATCTTATATTGGGGAGGCCTTGCACATCTAAAGGCTCAGCCTAGTGGATTCCTGGAGCAGAGGTCGCCAAAGGGAGGCTGGCAGGCTCCTGCCCTGTGCAGGGGTGTGTGATCTCTCCTGGGGGGGGGAGGGGGCGTCCCTCTGCCAGGCAGAAGTCCCACAGCAGATCTGGCGCGCTGGTCACTGCAGATCAGCCCAGCACCTGGGAGCAGGTTACACACAAGCTGCCTGAACCCGAAGCGATATTATGCCTGTCTGTCTCTGAGCCTGGTGGTCCCAACTACCTGGTCACTGGAGCAAAGATGGCGGAGGGCACTCTCCGTGGCGCCGCTCACCCTGTGGTCACGATGGCCCGCCGATCTGGCACCCAGACGACCACAGCGCCAACCCGCCCTTGAGCACAGAAGGAAGCCCCAACAGGCCGTGTCCCAAGTGATGTTATATTGGGGGGAGAGCCTGGGTACCGGTCTCTCCAGCGCAGTCCGCGGGAACAGAGGTCGCGGAAGGGAAGCTGGCGGGCTCCCTCCCTGCGCAGGGTCCCTCCACCAGGCAGAAGGTCCCACCGCGGAACTGGCGCGCTGGTTACTGCAGATCAGCCCAGCACCTGGGAGCAGGTTACACCCAAGCTGCCTGAAACTGAAGCGATATTATGCCTGTCTGTCTCTGAGCCTGGCGGTCCCAACTACCTGGTCACTGGAGCAAGGATGGCGGAGGGCAGTCTCCGTGGCGCCGCTCACCCTGTGGTCACGATGGCCCGCCGATCTGGCGCCCAGACGACTACAGCGCCAACCCGCCCTCGGGCACAGATGGAAGCCCCAACAGGCCGTGTCCCAAGTGATGTTATATCGGGGGGGAGAGCCTGGGTACCGGTCTCTCCAGCGCAGTCCGCGGGAACAGAGGTCGCGGAAGGGAAGCTGGCGGGCTCCCTCCCTGCGCGGGGTCCCTCCAGCAGGCAGAAGGTCCCACCGCGGAACTGGCGCGCTGGTTACTGCAGATCAGCCCAGCACCTGGGAGCAGGTTACACCCAAGCTGCCTGAAACCGAAGCGATATTATGCCTGTCTGTCTCTGAGCCTGGCGGTCCCAACTACCTGGTCACTGGAGCAAGGATGGCGGAGGGCAGTCTCCGTGGCGCCGCTCACCCTGTGGTCACGATGGCCCGCCGATCTGGCGCCCAGACGACTACAGCGCCAACCCGCCCTCGGGCACAGACGGAAGCCCCAACAGGCCGTGTCCCAAGTGATGTTATATCGGGGGGAGAGCCTGGGTACCGGTCTCTCCAGCGCAGTCCGCGGGAACAGAGGTCGCGGAAGGGAAGCTGGCGGGCTCCCTCCCTGCGCGGGGTCCCTCCAGCAGGCAGAAGGTCCCACCGCGGAACTCGATAATACCCTTTCTTATCAACTGTGTTGTCAACTCCAGAATGTGTCAAATTATTTTTTTGTAATATTCTACTAGGATTTGTTTATTTTTTATTTTTATTTATATGAGTATGTGGGTTATAATGGTGTCCCATGTCCAGCCACCACAGGGCTAGGGCCACTCATGGAGGCGGACAAGGGAAGTTTGTGTGCACACCCCACACTACCACTGGGCAGGTGTTCAGCTGTGAGAAGCCACAGGACCCCGCTCCGGGGGTGGGGAAGCACAGTCTGGGGTCCCCGTGGAACTGCTGGAGTTGGGCTCAGACTTTCAGGCACCACAGATGCTACCGGATGCAGCAGAAGAGCTGGCTCGGGAGTCCTCAGGCCCCATGGAGGCCAGGGACAGACAGCAGGTTCTAGCTCTTGGACACCACAGATGTCACTGGATGCTGTGGAAGAGCTAAGAATGGAGTGTGGGCCCACGGGCAGGCTCCGGCCCAGGCCGAAGGGAAAAGGGAAGGAGGAGAGTGCTATGGCTGGTTCTCCTGAGGGGAAAAGAGCCTTTGGCTTGCTCCACATGCAGCTTGGGTTGGTGGAAGCCGTGGCTTGGAAGTGCTGCCTAGGAGGCCTACGGCAGGAGATTCAACCTGGCTCTTTAGAGGAAGACCTGCTCCATTGCTCCAGCATGGCGGCTCCTGATGAGAAGAGGCAGTCCATGGTTTTAAGGCATTTATTGTCATGGCAGAGAGTCCATGGTCACATGGAGAGAGGGGTGAAGGGAAAGCAGAGAGGGGAAGCAAGAGGGCAAGAGAGAGAGATAAGAGTAAGAAAGTAAGAGTAAGAGAGTAAGGGGGGCAAACAGCCCCTTTTATTGCACCAGGCCTACCTGACTGTTGCCAGGTAACTGTGGGGAGGAGCATACCTGACTGTTACCAGGTAACTGTAGGGGTAGAGTCCAGACAGAATACCAGGGACTTGGGGTATTGCCCTATATGACTGATAGCCACAGAATTTGGAGAGCTAAGGTCTCGTGTCAGGAGGCTAGTGTCTTGTAACGTGGCAAATTTCCTTTCTTTCTTGCAGAGTTATCTGCTGGGTCTCTGGGGTTTAAACCTAGCTCAATCAGAAAACAGGCTGCCTTTCACAGTCCCACATGAGTACACTGTAGCTATCTTCAGACACACCAGAAGAGTGTATCAGACTCCATTACACATGGTAGTGAGCCACCATATGGTTGCTGGGAATTGAACTCAGGACCTCTGGCAGAGCAGTCAGTGCTCTTAACCACTGAGCCATCTCTGCAGCCCCCATGTGTCAAATCCTTATGTTTTTGCAAATCTATTTTTAGTAATCCTATAGCATTCTGTATTATATTACTTCTGTATCAGCAAACATGCATAAACTTTATTAAATGCTTTTCTGTACTTATTAAAGTGATCGTTTTTCTCATTTGACTGTACTTATGAAGTCACTTTAAATATATCAGATATAAAATTTCTTACTATATTTTATTCCAATGTTTAATCTAAATGTCTATAGTAACATTTCTCCTATTTGCATTTGTGTCTCTTTATATAATTCCATTTCTTTATCCAGAGTAAAGATCTTACTAAGGCATTCCCACATCCTGACTATGTGAACACTGCACTGGGCTCAGATTTACTTCTACTGCTTTTTCTCTCCACCCTCCCTCCCCCCACCCCGTTTCTTCCCTTTCTATGTTCTGAGCAGCTCCTCCATTTTCTTTCAGTCCTTTTTCTTCACTAAATTCCCTGTATGACAGACAGTATGTGATTTTTTGTCTCTCTGGTCTAGCTTATTTCACAAGACGTGACATCTTTAGTTCTATCTATTTTCCTGAAGAGAGATTCCATTCTTCTTCACAGTGGAGTAGGCTGCCATTGTGTATACCCTACACAGTTCTTCAGCCTTTCATCTATTGGTGGGCAGGAGGCTGACTCCAACATTTGATGATCAGTAGTATAAAATCTTTGGGTATGAAAGCCAGAGCGCTCCAACTCAGTTGATTAAGCCCTTGCCTTACAAGCATGGAGACTTGAATTCCCTCTCCAGAGTCCATATGCAATAACTGGGCATGACCCTGAATATTTGTAACTCCAGTTCTGAGGGACAGAAACAAGTCCCTTGGACTTGCTCACCAGCTAGCCTAACCAAACTGTCTAGCCTATGTCTATAAGAGATCTTGTCTCTATAAACAGCTTCTAAGTAATGACACACAAGGTGGTCTCTGACCTCTTTACTGTGAACAAGGACACACACACACACACACACACACATACACACACACAGAAAAAATGAACACAGGGATACAAGTGTTCTTTTAGAAAGCTGTCATTGACTCTTGGGGATATAAACATAGAATTGGTATAACTGGATCACATAGATCTGACACAATGATCTCTGAATATGTTAATGTAGTTCTTTTGTGATTGGTTACCTGTCTTCTATGAGGTAAATTATAATTTTCTCTTTGTGTATGACCATGAATGTCTATGTTTGGTCTTAAAATAATTAATACCAACTTAATAAATCCTTACTTGTGCTTATTTTCTTCTATTAATATCTAAAGATGACATATGTCTCCCCTCAAAGAAGATTCATTATCAATACAGTCTCCTTGACAATCATGACATAGTTTTGTCCTTTGCCATGGTCCAGTCTAAGTGAACAAAATCAACTTTACTCTGCTCTGTATGTTTCTATTCTGTACCCTGCCACATCTCCCTCTGTTTGCTTTTCCTTTTGCTGGAGGACAGGCTGCCCATGTCTCTTAGTAGCAAACTTTCTAAGACAAGCAGGCCTGAAAAGATTTCATGTCATTGCTACATTTAAGTGATTGATTATTTGATTATCAAATTCAAAGCCAAAAATTGTTTTGTTTCCTTCCTTTGAAGAAAGTGTGCATTTGTCTGCTTTTTACAGTTCCGCCATTCACAAAACCTGATTTTCTTTTCTTTGGATGTTTGAAGGTTTCACTAGATTACATTTAGAGTGCATTTTCCTTTCCTGTCATATAAGCATAATAAATCTTGTCCAGGAGTTTTGAATGTCTTCAATTCTGGGAGGTCTTAAATCTTTTCTCTTGTTCCATTTAATCTTTACCTGAATCTATGGTTCCCACCAGATGGCTCTCAACTTTCTCTGATAGCAAGCTGCTTTTCACTCTCAGCCTGTCTTTGTCCTTCCTTGGAGTCTTCAGAAAGAGTCCCCGATGTGATCTTCCAGCTTATCAATGTGCTCTCGGGCATGCTCCACACTGCTGTGTAGTCCGTTACTTTTCTACTATTCTCTCCTGCAAAGATCCTATTGCAGCTTGGTTCTCAGAATTGCCCTTTTCTGCCTTACATTTCAAATATTCCTTCTTGTAACTTTGAGATTCATTTACTCATCTGCTGATTTAACATTTTTACCTGTTTCTTTAACCCTGTTTTTATGAATATCCTCCCTGGTTGTTTTTATTTTGTAGTATTTTGGCTCACAAGATATATCATTGTTTATTGTTGTGGTTATCACCTGACATGGTCTTCTGGAAGCCTTCTGAATGACCCACAGAAGCTCTTGTAACTTCTCCTACCGGTTGTCAGCTGTGCTCTTGGCTCTAGGTCAGCATCCATATTCAGACAGCCTTCTGATGCTGATATCACTTCTACCCACTGTAGCATGCTATCCACAGAACCTAAAGCATCCTATAATTCATTTCCTCAAATTGTCAGTCTCAGTATTGCACTGTTTCCCACTGGGACCCTGACTAGTGCACTCAGTTAGTACCGACTTCTCACAGAGAAGAATAGAAGGTTGTCGTGCTCAGCCTGGTGCTTCTTCAGTGAGGTAGAATATGAGGAAAGCCGTACTGTAGGATTTGGAAAAGTGCCTCATAGAGAAGAGTCTCTTGTATCAAAATATAAGTTTCTGAAGACTCCTATATCCCTGAAATTCAGTCCCTCGTTCCAGGAGCAGCTGGAATGAGATGTATTCAAGAATGTTACCAGTGTTTAGTTATGGAGGAGTCTGAAGAGGAGCAAGATACGCAAGTGCATGCCCGTCCACCTGCACTTCCAGCTGCAAATTACCTCTGTGACTTCCAGAGCTTCCAGGATATAGCATACTAGTCCCATGGCAATAAAATGGAAGGCAGTGTTATGCACTAGGAAGACAACAGTACTAGAAATTACCCAACCAGCCTATCCTCATTTACAACCTTAAAGCACAGTTCCTCACCTGCCCTATTCCAGATATAGCCAACTCTTCTTCTCTAAGAGTTTATTACAAAATATTATTAAAGTACAAAGTCAGTTCTGAGCTCTTCTTCAGTCCCTCTGGGGTTTGATTAGGCAAAAGACAGTATCAGTAGGATTCCTTGGGTCTGTAATAATCAAACAAATACTTATCTTCTGTTAGCATTGACAACAATTCTTTGACCAGGGCAGCCTTCTAGCTGCCATTGCTTCTTGGTTGATAATGAACAAGGTCAACTCTCAGAAGACATTGAGTCTGTCTTTCCTAAAACAAATGCACACAACACTATCACAAAGGGACAGATAGGAAATCTCTACCTGCATTTAGAAAGGTTTGGGCCTACCTTCTCAGCTTACTATGCCTACTTCTTCAGTATTCCAGTAAACATTGTAATGTAGCAATCTGGATATTGCTGCCCTTCAGCTACTCATCCATATGTGCGTATGTGCACATGCGCATGGACGTGCACGTGTGTGTGTGTGTGTGTGTGTGTGTGTGTGTGTGTGTGTGTGTAGGGGTGGTGATGCCTTAGCTGAAAATGTCATTATAAGAACTCAAAGAACTATTGTATGAGTTTTCTATGCTTAAGAAGCTTATAATTTTGCTTGAACTTCAAGTGATAAAAAGAAAAATTATTGAGAATGTAAACACAAGGCAAAGCCAGACAAATACAGTATGTTAGAAAATTTGGGAAAATATATTAGATGTACACTTGATCAACTCTGACCATTGCAGATCCTATATGTAGGAGGTACTTGTAAAAAGGGTCTTGAGGTTGAATAGAATCAGCTAAGATATATTGTAAATGTTACTCTTGGGATTTCTTATTCCAAGACACTGTTTATTCTGTTTCAAACAACAGTGGAATACATCTGGAAGAATTCGACTATCCAGTCACCATGAGAACAATCTAATAATAGCTGGATTTTATTTAAAAAGTGAAGCTCATCCTCTCACAGTCCTGGGAATACTTGGTGGTGGGGTTGTCCATGCATTCCAGAGAGCAAAATGAAACTCTGGGTGTCCCAAGATCACACAGCTAATAAATGCTGTTGTCAGGACACACAGCCAAGATGTGTGGGTCCAACCATAGGTGTCCTGTTTCCAGGGCAGATACCACTTTCTTCTAAGACACTAAAAGATGAGCTCACATTGTTTCTACACAAGCAGTTCTTGCAGTAGCTCATGATATATCACCAACAAATGAAACCCGTGCTTCTCAGCCTTCAGATTGGTTTAGCACACACTTGGCCATTGCAATTAGGGGCAGAGAAGATAGCAATCCTAAGTGTTCATTATCCATAAACTCTGTTTTTAGGGGAAGTTAATAAAATACATATTTTGGAGGTGAAATAATATTCTGGATGAACTACATGAAGCTTAGCTTTTGTAAATTTACTGAGCAGAAAACGTGGGGATGTCTGAGCAGTACCTATACAGTTCACAGAGACAAGCTTTTACACAGGGAGAACTATATAGAGGGGTGCACAGCACTCCTGAAGTCTTTGGTCCATTTTGGTGATGTTCCCTTGGCTGTCTGCTGCTTACTTGCCAGAGAGTAAACATGGGACCAAAGTTCTGCCTCTGCCAGGATTAATCATTTTCTTCTTTATCTGCATCAAAGTTCTTTGATACAGGAGAACTTCCTTTCTCAGTAGGACTTGCTGTATGCTTTTATTTCAATCAATCATAGTAAATATTGACTTGTACTAGTTGGAAGAGGGTTAGAAAAAAATCCCACTTGCAAAGTCTTTACTCCTTTCCAGAGAGTGAGAGAGAGAGAGAGAGAGAGAGAGAGAGAGAGAGAGAGAGAGAGAGAGAGAGAGAGAGAGAGAGAGAGAGATTGAGATTACTGGGAAAAGAAAGTTTTTAATTTTTTCATTTTATTTTAAACTATTTTAAATCAACTTTTGTTTCTAATTTGGTTTTGCTGGGAAATTGTTGTGAGCATAGAGTTTAGAATCAAAATCCTGAGCTGATCTGTGGCTACAACATTGTCTGGCTGCCTAATATTGGGTAAGCTATCAAACTGTATAAAAGGAGATAATAATAAGATCTATATTTTATAAAGAATTTATTTCAGTGCCTGGACCAAAAATCTTCATAAATATTAGCTAAGCTAATATATTTTAATGTATACATATGTAAGTTATAATATGGATTTTTTCCTAAAGAAAAACTTTTTTTAAAATTCTTAAACAGAAATGTTATTTGTACAAAGAAATCTAACTCTTTTTTTTTAAATAGGCTTATGTGCCAAGTTAGTTTGAACTGATATTCTAAAATAGTAAATGTACATTCACTTCAGGGGCCCTGCAATGATTCAATTCATATTCTTATGTCCATGTATGCAATGTTACCATCCATTTTACAAACAAGGAGACCCAGGCTGTCAGCTGGTGGTGCTAGCCCTTTTTAGTTACAAGCAACTTTAGAGTATGTTGAGAATCATCTGCACATGCTTTCAAAAATACTGATCCCCAGGACTTAATGAGACAAAACTTTCAGAAATGAAAGTCTAAACTTT
Source organism: Tokudaia tokunoshimensis (assembly GCA_036184795.1). Classification (NCBI taxonomy): domain Eukaryota; kingdom Metazoa; phylum Chordata; class Mammalia; order Rodentia; family Muridae; genus Tokudaia; species Tokudaia tokunoshimensis. The sequence continues at coordinate 7,879,046 of BTHU01000002.1, forward strand.
TCTTTTTTTTTTTTTTTTTTTTGTTTTTCGAGACAGGGTTTCTCTGTGTAGCCCTGGCTGTCCTGGAACTCACTCTGTAGACCAGGCTGGCCTCGAACTCAGAAATCCTCCTGCCTCTGCCTCCCAAGTGCTGGGATTAAAGGTGTGCGCCACCACCGCACCAATATTAAAAGTCTAAACTTTTAATATTGCCATATTCTGCTGGAAAGCTCCATCAAACTATGGTGGATAACAGCTAGATGATGCTGTCTAATATTGAGGTCCACAATAGAAGGCGAGTAGGTGAGGTCTGTACTTCCATCCAATCACTCCAGCTTGCTGTTTTGACATCAGTTACAGCCTTGTCTCGGGAAGAAGAAATCATTCTCATGGCAACAATACCTTAGACTGGGTCTAGATAATTTGTAAACAGATGAACATTATTTCTCACCAATCTGGAAGCTAAGAAGTCCCAGGCACTTGTCCAGTACCCAAGCTGGTCCTGATGCTCACAGGCCATGACTTCTTTGGGAATCCTCATGTGGCAGGAGGGATTAAAGAGTTTCTTCAAGCCTATTTTTATAAGCACCAGCTTCATTCATGATAGATTACCAAATTAGGGACATATGAGCTACCTGCCACACTGGAGGTTAGGCATTAACAGGTAATTCAGAGGAGTGCAAATAGATCGAGACAGTCTCATTGTGTCATTAATACAGGTGAGAGCAGCTACAGTCAGTGAGCAGAATATCAGAGAAGAACAAGTTATGCAGAGAAAACTCTGGAGATTGGCAGAAGGTCCTCTAAGTCTTTGGACACTACTAATCTATGCACGTGTGTTGAAACTGTGTGTGTGTGTGTGTGTGTGTGTGTGTTTTCCATGACATGTGGCAAAGCATAGTCATTGTCATTACTAACACATTCTTTTGTTAGATGATTCGGTCACACAGTGATTTACTATTTGCAGTGGATGGAACTTTAGTTTTTATCATTGTTTATTTTTGACTACTGTCTTAGTTACTTTTCTATTGCTGCCAGAAATCTTTGCCTATCCATCATGAAGGGAAGACAGGGCAGTAATTCAAGGAGGACAAGAACTCAGGTGGGAACCTGGAAGCAGGAACTGCAGCAGAGGCCACGGAGGAGCACTTCTTACTGACTTGCTCAGCCTGCTTTTTTATGCCATTAAGAACACTTTTTGTTGTTGTTGTTGTGGTTGTTAGACTTTCAATGACCACTTCTATTTCTTCAGGGGTTATGGGACGGTTTAGATGGTCTATTTGATCCTGATTTAATTTTGGTATTGGTATCTGTCTAGGAAATTGTTCATTTCCTCCAGATTTTCCAGTTGTGTTGAATATAGGCTTTTGTAGTAGGATGTGATGATTTTTTTAATGTCTTCAGTTTCTGTTGTTATATTTCCCTTTTCATTTCTGATTTTGTTAATTTGGATACTGTCTCTGTGCCCTCTGGCTAGTCTGGCTAAGGATTTATCTATCTTGTTGATTTTCTCAAAAAACCAACTCCTAGTTTTGTTGATTCTATGTATGGTTTTATTTGTTTCTACTTGATTGATTTCAGCCCTGAGTTTGATGATTTCCTGCCTTCTACTCCTCTTGGGTGTATTTGCTTCTTTTTTTCCAGGGCTTTCAGGTGTGCCATTAAGCAGCTAGTGTATACTCTCTCCCGTTTCTTTTTGGCGGCACTCAGGGCTATGAACTTTCCTCTTAGCACCACTTTCATTGTGTCCCATAAGTTAGGGTATAAAATACTACTCAGCAATTAAAAACAATGAATTCATGAAATTCTTAGGCAAATGGTCAGAACTGGAAAATATCCTAAGTGAGGTAACCCAATCACAAAAGAACACACATGGTATGCAGTCACTGATAAGTGGATATTAACCCTAAAGCTTGGAATACCCAAAACACAATTCATATATCAGTTGATTCCCAAGAAGAAGGAAGGAGAGGCCCCTGGTCCTGGAAAGACTAGATGCAGCAGTGTAGGGAAATACCAGGACAGAGAAGTGGGAAGGGGTTGATTGGGGAACAGGGGGAGGGAATTGGACTTATGGGACTTTTGGGGAGGAGGGAACCGGAAAAGGGGAAATCATTTGGAATGTAAATAAAGAATATAGAAAAAAATAAATACATAAAAAAAATTTAAAAAGAACAGCCTTGCCAGCACTATCCCTAGTAAGTTGCCCACCCTCACATTAATCTATCATCAAAAAAATTGCCCTATTGACATGCAATCTGAGGTTCTGCTTCTCAAATAACTCTAAATGTGTTAACATCTAAATCAACAAATCCAAACCATGACCACTGTTCTAAATAATGGTTCTATGAATTTTTCTGGTTTATCTTTTTTTTATTATTGGATATTTTATTTATTTACATTTCAAATGTTATCCCCCTTCCCAGTTTCCCCTCTGCAAATCCCCTATCTCCTCCCCTCTCTCCCTGCTTCTATGAGGGTGATCCCCCACCCACTCCATGGCCCTAGCATTCTCCTACACTGGGGCATCAAGCCTTCACAAGACCAAGGGCCTCTCCTCCCACTGATGCCGACAAAACAATCCTCTGCTTCATATGCAGCTGGAGCCATGGGATTGCTCCATGTGTACTCTTTGGTTGTAGTTTAGTCCCTGGGAGCTCTGAAGGATCTTGTTGGTTGATATTGTTGTTCCTCCTATGAGATTGCAATCCCCTTCAGCTCCTACAGCCCTTCTCCTAACTCCTCCATTAGGATCTCTGTGCTCAGTCCAATGGTTGACTGTAAGCATCCACATCTATATTGGTCCGGCTCTGGCAGAGCCTCTCAGGAGACGGCTATATCAGGCTCCTGTCAGCAAGCACCTCTTGGCATCAGCAATAGTGTCTATGGCCATACCACCCTGAATGTGCCCAATCTTATCTGATCTCAGAAGCTATGGGAGACCACCTGGGAATACCGGGTTCTATGAATTCCTATATATACCTGTAGTTCATATAAATATGTTCTTCACTGTAAATGTAGGAAAGAGATAACCTGGTTACAAGAGATAATGTACATAAAATACATCTAACATTGAACACTTCCCAACATGTTGCAAGATAGATTATATTGACTTCATTTTATCCAGCAGCGAATGGGAGTTCTGCTTTTCTCCATGTTTTTTTCCAATACTTTATTTCTCACTTTATTTTAGTTACCTCAGTGTCTCTGTAGTGGTATCATGGGGTGTTTTCCCATCCCTGGTTATAATAATATCAAGCATCGTTTTATGTGCTGACTAACTATAAACATACGGTTCTCTTTATTTTTCTCGTAGATTTTAGGAATTATTTTATTAACAATTTTTAAAAAAAGATTTATTATTTTTGTTTATGTGTATGTGTGTGCATTTGTGGACCTGAGAGGCTAGAATAGGGTACAAGTCCTTTGAATGTGGAGTTAGAGGCAGTTGTGAGCTGTGCAGTGTGGGTGCAAGGAGCTGCCAACCAGTGCTTTGCAAAATCAGTTCATGTTCTTTTTTTAAAATTTTTTATTAGATATATTCTTTATTTACATTTGAGATATTGTCCCCTTTCCTGGTCCTCCCCCCACGGAAAATCCCATAACTCATCTCCCCTCCCCCTGTTCCCCAATAAACTCACTCCTGCTTCCCTGTCCTGGTATTCCCCTACACTATGGCATCGAGCCTTCCTAGGACCAAGGACTTCTTCCTTTGATGTCCAGTAAGGCCATCCTCTGCTGCCTATGTGTCTAGAGCTATGGGTAACTCCATGTGGACTCTTTGGTTGATGGTTTATTAGTCTCTGAGAGCTCTGGGGGTACTGGGTGGCTCATATTGTTGTTCCTCCTATGGCACTGCAAACCCTTTCAGCTCCTTGGGTCCTTTCTCTAGCTCCTCCACTGGGGACCCTGTGCTCAGTTGAATGACTGGCTGAGAGTGTCCCCCTCTGTATTTGTCATGCACTAGCAGAGCCTCCCAGGTGACAGCTATATCAGGCTCCTGTCAGCAAGCACTTGTGGGCCTTTTCTTAACCAACAAGCACCTCTATAGCTCCTGTCCCATTTTATCTTTTTGTTGGTGGTGGTCCTTTGGTATTTTGTTTCTTGTTTGTTTTTGAGACAGGTGTGTGTGTGTGTGTGTGTGTGTGTGTGTGTGTGTAGCACTAGCTGTCTTAGAACTTGATCTGTATACCAGGGCAACCTTGAACTCTGAGGTCCACCTGCCTCTGCCTCTCGAGGGCTGGGAAAGGTTTCTCCAGCATCACCTGATAAATATCTATCCTGAGTAAAAAGTCTTCCATGTGCTTCCTGTGCTTCTGCTACCCTCTCGCACTCTGCACTGACCTTTTACTCCAATTCCTGTGCTTTGATTTAAACAGTTCCTAAAATTAATTTCCTGCAATTTGTTCATCTTTTCTTTGGGGATTTGTACTTTTTTATGCCCCATTTAAGAAGCCTTCGTTACTTCATGGTGTAGAGAAATTCTTTCCTTTAGAATTCTTTCCAATCTTGAAACAGTCTAATGCTAGTCAAATTCTTCCATTTTCTCACCCATATGTTTAGCCACTGGCCCAGTATCATCTGCTGCCTACTCCTCTCCTCCTCTCCTGTGCTGATCTACCCTTCACCCAGTCATATGTCTTCTGTGAGTAAGTCCTTTGCTGCATCCTATTCTGTTCAATCTCTCTCTTAGTCTGACCTTGTGTCAGCAGCACCTTGGTGATTTTCATGACTTTAGAGCAAGTCTCAACAGTCAGCCACGATTTTCCCAACACTATTCCTTTCTCCAAGGTTACCTCAACTCTCTCAATCCTTTTTTATTTCCACAAATTTTTAGCACCAGTTGGCTAATTTCTATCCTTGGATGTCAATCGTATTAAATATGTTCTAGAGGTTTCCTATTTCACCTAAAATTTCAAATCTATTTTAACAGTTCTGAAACCCTCATCTTTTTTCTTTTTTTCTTTTACTCTTGATAGGACCTGTTTTTCTCCAGGCAACACATTGCTTGTATTTCTCTTTAAGTGCTATTTTAGTTTTATGACACAATGTGTATTATGTACTATATTTTCATTATTATTCAATTCAGCATCTCCTAATCTCTACTACCATTTCTCCTGAGCCACAAGTATTTTTAATAAATATGCAAACAAGAATATTTTCTAGCTATGTCGAAGGGGAGTGCTGTTATTGGCATCTAGCTTACATCCTCTGTGGTCAGAGAATATGCTCTCTAAATTTGATCATATAAAATTTGTTAAAACAACATATGGACTTGCACATGTTCAGCTTTGATAAATGGTAGTTCGGTTATGTAGGGGTGGGCTGTTGTACACATGACAACAAAGCCATGTGTGTTCTTCATCAAATATTTAATATCACTTTTGATTATTAGGATTTACCAGCATGTATCTGTTTGGTTCTTCTACATATTTTTTCTCTGTTCACATTTCCTGTTTGTCCCTTTAGTCCATTAAACTAATTCCAAGTTTACAGCTGATGACCGTGATCATTGTGGTTCAATTCAGGTCTTCAGTGCCCCACACAGGCTGTGTTTGAATGCCTGGTTCTCAGCTGATGGCACTGTTCTAGGAAGCTGAGGGGCCTGCTAGAGGAGGTGAATTACTGAGGATGTTTTTTGTTTTTTGTTTTTTTGTTTTTTTTGCATAGAATAGAGTTTATTTAGGGCATGGGGAGGGGAGTTAAGGGGTAGTAGAGGCAGAGAAAGGCAGAGAGAGAGAGAGAGTAGAGAAGCAGAGGCCAGCCATGACCACGTGGAGAGAGGGGGGAAGGGAAGGGGAAAGGGAAGAGCCCAAGAGGGCAAGAGAGGCAAGAGTAAGAGAGTAGGGGAATAAGAGGGAACAAAAGCTGAGGGGGATTTTCAAGGTCTTCTGCCAGGCCCAGCTTTGGCTCTGATTTTCTACTCCCTAATGGCCATGGTGTAAAGAAAGGCAGCTGCACAACTGACCTGATCCAGTCATATGCAGCCACGTCTCCCCTCTGTGATGAACAAAAACCTCCTAGAACTTTCTCCCAAATCCCCCTTTCTTCCCACGACTTCCTTCTGTCAGTTGTCTGGTCACAGTGACAAGGAGGGTTGACTGAGGTCGATACAGGGTGTACACCTTCAATCCCAGCCCTTGGAGGCAGAAGCAAGCAGAGTTCTAAGTTTAAGGCTAGCCTGGTCTACATAGCAAGTTCTAGGTCAGCTAGGACTATGTAGAGATGAACTTTGTCTCAAAGCTTAAGGTGGGGGGAGGGAGGGAGAGAGGAAGGAAGGAAGGAAGGAAGGAAGGAAGGTTGGTTGGTTGACTGGTACAATGAGGCAATGAACAAACACCTAGCACAAGTTTTCTTATCCTGGATTCCAAGCTAAGTCTTATTTTCTCATGTACACAAATGAATTTATTGATAGACATTACGTGTGAAAAAACGGAGAGGAAGGTGAAGCCATGGGGAGTGTGTGTTTAAGAGCAGCTGGGTTGCCTTCTGGGCAGGAACTGGAATGGTTTAGGGCTGGGTTTCATCAGATGACAGGGTGAATCTGTGTTCAGTCTCCTTGCTGCTTCTGTATGTGCCTCTGGAGCATCAACTCATCTCCAGATTTATTCTTCCTCCTTGACAAGTTTCTGCACTTTAGAATTATCTGCAAAATGTTCTGCTTGGCAGCAGGAGAGATGGTTCAGTTAAGCACTTGTCTTGCAAACATGAGCACCTGAATTAGGATTCCCAGAACCCATGTGAAAAGCAGAACATAGTGGTGCATGTGTGAAATCCTGGTCATGGAGAGATGGACAGATTCCTGGAACTTGCTGGCCAGCTAACCTGACCTAGTAGGCAAAGTTCTAGGGCAATGAGAGACCCTGTTTCAAACAAGATGTAGATAGTACCTGAGAAACAACATTCAAGTTTGGCTTCCTACATCCACACGAATAGGCATGCATATATGCACCTGTACACACATGTAACCCAACCACATACATATGCACATAGAAATAGGTCAGTAATCAGCTTCCCATATACTGTGTAGGAGAACAAACTTGCTCTCTGAGGCATTTGTTCCATAAGTTATAACTCTTTAATGTATAAGTATGTGTATGTATTGCAGGGTTTTGATCAAATTAGACAGCTAATTTTCTATGGTTTTTTTTTTTTTTTTTTTTTTGAGAACGCTTAGCTCATGAATTTTAAGCTAAGAGGATGTCTTAGGGTTTTACGGCTGTGAATAGACACCATGACCAAGGCAACTCTAATAAGGACAACATTTAATTGGGGATGGCATACAGGTTCAAAGGTTCAGTCCATTATCATCAGGCAGGAGCATGGCAACATCAAGGCAGACATAGTGAAGGAGGAGCTGAGAGTTCAACACCTTGTTCTGAAGGCAAAGAGGAAAAGACTAGCATTCTTAGGCAGCTAGGAGGAAGCTCTCAAAGCCCACCCACACAGTACACACTTCCTCCAACAAAGCTACTCCAATTTCCATAGAAGGAGAAAACAAGATATTTTATGATAAAGCTAAATTTAAACAATACTTATCTGCAAACCCAACCCTACAAAGCATACTAGAAGGAAAACTACAATCTAAGAGGTCAACTATGCCTTAAAAAAGAGGAAATAATCTTACACTAGAAAAAAAACAAAAGAAGATAAGCACACACAGACACACACACACACACACACAATCATCACCACCACCACCACCAAGAACAACATAATAACAGGAATTAACAATCACTGGTCATTAATATCTCACAATATCAATGGGCTCAGTTCCCCAATAAAATGATACAGGCTAACAGAATGGATATGAAACAGGATCCATTATTCTGCTGAATACAAGAAACACAACTTAGCAATAAAGATAGACATTACCTCAGAATAAAGGGCTGAAAAAAAGTTTTTCAAGCAAACAGACTTAAGAAGCAAACTGGAATAGCCATTCTAATATTTAACAAAACAGACTTCCAACAAAAGAGATGGGAAAAGACACTTCATACACATCAAAGGAAAGATCCACTAAGATGATGTCTCAATTCTGAACATCCATGCCCTAAACACAAGGGAACCCACATTCATAAAAGAAACGTCATTAAAGTTTAAGCCACACATTGAACCCCACACATTAATAGTGGGAGACTTCAACACCCTACTCTCACCAATGGACAGGTCATCCAGACAGAAACTAAACAGAGAAATAATGAAACTAACTGACATGAATCAAATGGATCTAACAGGCATCTACAGAACATTTCACCCAAACACCAAAGAATATACCTTCTTCTCAGCAAACACATCTTCCTCAAAAATTACCATACTCAGTCACAAAGCAAGTCTCAACAGATACTAGAAAATTGAAGTGACTCTCTGTATCTTACCAGACCATCATGGATTAAAGCTGAACTTCAACAAGAATAGAAACAAGAAGTCTATATACTCATGGAAACTGAACAACTGTCTTTTCAATGATCTCTGGGTCAGGGGAGAAAGAAAGAGAGAGAGAGAGAGAGAGAGAGAGAGAGAGAGAGAGAGAGAGAGAGAAATTTAAGACTTCTAGAGTTTAATGAAAATGAAGACACAACATAACTTATGCAGTGCTAAAAGGAAAGTTCACAGCAGTAAGTGCCCTCATAAAGAAATTAGAGAAATCTCATACAAGGGACTTAACAGCAAACCTGAAAGCTCTAGAACAAAAAGAATCAATCACAAGAGTGAGTAGATGGCAGAAAATATTCAAACTCAAGGCTGAAATCAACAAAATAGAAACAAGGAGAATAAAAGAGCCAATGAAACAAAGAGCTGGTTCTTTGAGAAAAGCAAAAAGATAGACAAACCTGTAGGGTTAGTGGTCCTGAGTCTGCTCTGCCACAGGGCTCGCCCGGGAGGCAGGAGTTTTGACTGCTCTTACACAGTTGACAGGAGGGTGTCTGGCTATGGGGAAGCTTAGGAACACCACCCTAGGGGTGGGGGAGCGCAGTCTGAGGAGCTGGGGACAGTCAAAGCTGGTTCGGGGGTTCCTGGGCCTGTAAGGAGGCAGGGGCCCATCTGTCTCTAAGGCTCTTGGACACCCAGGCACCACTGGGAACCTCAGAATTGCTGAGAATGGAGTGGGGTCCTGAAGGCTGGATCTAGCCCGGGGAAAGTGGGGAGCGTTCTGGCTGGTCCCACAGGGGAGAGAGTCCTTGGCTTGTAGGAGGGTGGCTGGCTTGGCTTAGTGGCAGCTGGGAGCACAGAGAGGCCTTCTATGGGAGATTAGATTGTGGTTCTTTAGGCAAAAGCCTTCTCCATTGCTCCCCACAGCAGATCCCGATGAAAAGAGATAGTCCATGGTTTTAAGGGATTTATTGTCGTGGTAGAAAGTGGATGAGTAAAACCATACCTCACTTCTTAGGGCATGCGTGAGGTTAAATACCTTTTGCAGGATGAGTATCTGGGAAGGAGAGTTTATTGGCTAAGTCCTCCAGGCCTTTAGGTTCCTCATTAAAATGGAGATCTGTCTTGAGGTTATATGACCACAGGTCATGTCCTCTACCTGAGGAGGGGCTCAGGGCATTGCCCTTAAGTGACTGATGGCCGCAAATCTATGGAGGGCTTTGGCCTTGTGCCAGGAGCCTGGTTCCCCATGAGTGGGGTGAAATGCCTTCTGTCCCTTTAGGGTCACTCGGGTTTCTAGCCTTAACTCAACCAAGAACAGACTGCCTTTCATGGTCCTACACAAACCCTTATCCAAACTAAATAAAAGGCAGAGAATTTCCAAATTAACAAAATCAGAAACAAATAGGGAGACATAACAACAGAAGGAAATTAAAAAAAAATCATACTTTTTTTGAAGCCTTACTTCAAAAACCTATATTTCAAAAAATTAGAAAATCTAAGAGAAATGAATATTTTCTCAATATCAATTATCAAAATTAATTCAAGATCAGATAAACAATTTAAACAGCTCTATAACCCCAAAGGAAATAGAAGCAGTCATTAAAATCTCTTCTTCCCACCCACCCCCATACACACACACACACACACACACACACACACACACACACACACACACACAATCCCAGGACTATATGGTTTTAAAGCAGAATTCTTTCAAACTTTCATGGAAGAGCTTATACCAATACTCCTTAAATTATTCCACAAAATAAAAACAGAGGGATCATTGATAAATTCATTTTATGAGGCCACAGTCACCCTGATACCCAAACCACACAAAGTCTCAACAAAGAAAGATAGACCAATTTCCCTCAATATCATTGATGCAAAGATATTCAATAAAATGCAGAAAATGTGGTAGGTGGAATTCTGAGAAGATGCCATGATTTCAGTCTACCCCCAGCACTGTGCCAGTAGGATGCATTGCAGTGAAGAAGGAATTTTACAGGTATAATTAAAGTTCCTGATTAGTCATTTTAATTTGATCAAAAAAGATTATCATAGGTGGCCTTGACCTTTTCAGGTGAGTCTTTTAACTGTGACTGTTCCCTTTTTATGGTAGGGGAACTGGAGAGATGGCTTGTTGCACAGACATAAAGACCTGAATTCAATTCCTAACACTCAAGAAAAAGTCCAGACAATGAGGTATATAATGTAACCCAGTGTTGGGGAGCTGAGTGTGGCTCTCTGTCAGTCAGCCTAGCTGGGTCAGCTAATCCCAGGTCCCAGTGAGAGACCCTGTCTCAGTACAAAGATCAATGACTACACCCAACATTGACCTCTAGCCTGCATGCATGCACTCCCCACCCACACACAAATATTTGCACATGAAACAAATCTGCACCCATGCACACACTGGGTGTGGGGAGAGAGATTGGTCCCATTTTAGGGGAGATAGAACAAGGCTGCGTGGCCAGAATGTGAAGTAATATGTAAGACCTCAAAGCAAAAGAAAGGGGGACAGCAGTTATATAGCCCAAGGACATAATTTCTGCAATCTACATCAAGGAAGTTGGGAGCAGTTCTTCCTTCAGTCGAGTATCCAGATGATGCTGCAACTTGCTACCATGCTGCTGGAAAAACTACCCAAGCCACAACAGGCTCCTATTTAACAGAAATTGCCAAAATATTAAATTTGTGTTTTAAGCTGCTATGTCTGTAACATTTTGTTACCGTCCTACATTGTTTAATGGCAGCTGTTCATTCTGAGAACTGCATGGTTGTGTGGTTTTTGCCATTGTGCAAAACCATAGTCTATTTGCATAAACTAAGATGGGTCCTAATGTTACCAGGTGATATAATGTTATGGGATCCCAGTTTTATGTGTAGTCCATTGCTAAGCAAAATATTGTTATGTGATGCAGGACTGTGCATACATACAAATATATACATACAGAGAGAGGGAGAGAAGGAGAAAGAGGAGAGGAGAGGAGAGGAAAGGAAGGGGGAGAGAAGGAGAGAGTACAATTGGTCAAATTTTAAATGAAACAGGAAATATAAGAATTCATGATTTTTTTATGCTTCAAAACATAAAACATATCTATTTTCAATCTCTTAAACTTGGTCAAATATTCTCCAGAAAAATAACCAGTCTCTGGGGATAGTGAGATGCTAGGTAGGCACAGCGTCCACTGCCATGCCTGATCTCAGTCTGAGTCCCCCATGGCAGAAGAGAACCCACTGAGTGTCCTCTGCTCTCATGTACCCATACACACATGTACACAAAATAAATAAAGTGGAAATGGGGGTTAACATGATTACATTTCATTGATACATGCATGAAATTCTCAAAAATAAAGAAAACTTAATGAAAAAGAGGGATTAAAGAGATATCTAAACACTTAGGAGCACTTGCCACTCTTGTAAACGGCCTGGGTTCAGTGCCCAACACCCACATGGCAGTTTACAACCACCTGTAACTCCATTTTCAGGGAGTCTGACACCCTCTTCTGGAATCCATATGTAACACACACACACACACACACACACACACACACACACACACACACTATAAAAACATCCATAAAACATTCACACAAATGCATAAAATAAATGAATCATTTTAAAAATGAAAACAGATTTGCTTTTAAAGAAAAGAAACAGCTGCTAAGCAACTATTTAGCCCGGGACTGAAGACTGATATAATATGGATACTCATCAACTTTCCCAAACAGATGTAAATCCTACTGAATTGTCACAGGATCCCTGCTGAACACTGGACTTTTTAGAGCTAGGGAGCTGTCACACAGCAGCTTCATAAGGACTCAGAGCTGGAAAGGGAGCTTATCCAGATGACTTAAGGCTGTGATTTTCTTTAAAATCTGTAGTGGAAATTTCTGGATATGTCAGGTGATACAGACTCACGCCTTGTTTTGGACACATGATGTTTGCAGAAAGTATAAATAGGACTCAATGAACAGTGGCGGGTGCTTGCATAGCTAGCCTTGCAGTGCTTCTCTTCCTTGGTCTCCAGTCTTCATTTTCAATGATCTTCACTTCATTGAGAGAGGCACAGCAGAAAACTTCTCCGGGCATTCAGGCTGGTTTTAGTCATTCTTGCTGACTCATGACAATTTGGCAGAGGCCTGGCTGTTTCTGCTGGATCATGCCACTGCTGCTGATTCATGTTTGGTATCCTGACTCTATTGAACTGGATTGCTGCTATCCTGACAAATGGAGGTTGGAATTGCCCCCTAAGAACTACTTCTAAACAGGTCCCCATCCCCTTGTCCTATTTACCATCTTTTCTTCCCTACCTTTGGATGGTGGCCCAGAACCCTCTTAAATCCCTTAAGGGATTTTTTAAACCTTTTGTAGTTCCAATCATCAGGCTGAAGCATATCTGTGTGAGGTGAGCAGTGAACGAGCATGGCTATCATTCTGATTTATTTGAGCATCGGCATATGCCTCACACACATCTTACAGTGGGATTAGCTCTCAACCAAACTGTTAGCCGCTTAAGCAAATATCTGTTTCAAAGGCTTTGGTTGAAATGCTATACCAAGCAGATATTCGAGTAGTTTTCTTCCTTAACCTCTCATCTCTGAACTTGTACAGAATTCTCTCTGCTAGGAGAACTTTGTCTTTTTGTAACCAACCCACTTCCCTGGTTTAAAGGGAAAGTAGAGAGAACTGTTTTATCAAATACAGAAGTAGGATGAAAGGAAAGTATGCCTCAGACATTTCGTGAAAACGGTTCACAAGCTGTGCCCTCATCACAGCATCAGTGCCATGCTTTGGTCACTTAGCAGTCCTAGATAGCCAGCCCACAGGCGGCACACTTTCTCAAGTCCTTGTTAGCATTGGCTCAAACCCTGTTCAGATGTATACAAAAGACAAGAAAAGCAATCCACTGCACAGGTACATTCTCTCAGAGAAGTTTCATAAAGGAAAATGTGGGATGACCAAGTTGCAAAACTCCTCCTCCTCTTCTTCCTCTTCCTTCCCTCCCCCCTCCTCCTCCTCTTCCCTTCCCACTCTACCAGAAAGTGTGCGCTCTCTTAAAAGGAAAGTGCCAAGGAGAGTTGTCTAAATTGTGCCTGTGTGTTCTTCCTTCCCCAGGGGAAAACCTGCTCATCTTTGGGTTTTTGCCACTCATAAATTATCAAGTTATTTCTCACTTATGGTGTAAATATCAGTCTGCTTGGTATATGTACCCACACATCAGCTGAGACTGAGGAGAGCTAAATTTACAAACATTAAATCAATAAGCATGTGTGAATGGGTGAACAGCGTGATATCCCGTAACGGAATAAGGCCACAGCATTACTGTTAATCATCTGTTTTGCAGTTTCTAAAGTTTTCTTCCCTTCTAATTTTATAGTGTTGCTAGAAGTCAGATGACTAACTTCCTTCTGTCAAAAGAAGGGAAGATGTACCTCAAAATAGGGAACAAGAAATTATCCCAGGAGATTAAGCAGCTGTAATTCCAAGTGCTGAAACCATTGGAAGACACCATATTTGTAAAGAGAGGATATTTGCAGTTGTTGCTATCAATGAGAAGTCCTGGAACAGACAGAACCACCAGGTGAAAATAACATTCTTGCAGATGGAGAGTGGGGAGGTATGCAGAAACAAATGTGTAGAGACAACATTTTCTCTCTGCACTCTGCCCTAGGGCTCCCCTAAAACATGCTTCTGTAGCAATGAGGACAGACTGACAACCAACCCCCTTTCACTAGGAAGTGTCTTTTGGTAGAAGAACCCACTCCTAGCTTGGGAAAGCATTACTTTAACTAAGAACAATTATCATGGCAGATAGACTGGGGGTTTGCCTCAGACAAAACACCGATGTCCAGAACTTTTACTAAGGACCATGTATTGTGGGAATCACTAGGAGAGGAGAAATGTTCTTGACACTGTAGAATCTATGACCTGAACGCTCCTGTGCAAATGCAAACACGAGCAAGTCAGGCTTCCAGGAAACACCTGGAAGGTCTCAGTAAGTGGAGCTGGCAGTGAGAAGGAGAAAGATACCATGCCATTAAATGGAAGACAACAAATGGCCTGAAGGGGAGTGAGGACCCTGGGTGGATTCATTCATTTCCACAGCATGCAGACTAACCCTCCACCCTGTTCTGAAATAAAACCTATGCTGATCCCACCACACTATCTTTCTGCCACCAGCACCACGTGAGGCGATATGAGTTTCCTACTTGGGGTGAAAATAAGCAAGAGCTTACACTTACACATGCCACACTAGGAGATCTGTATTGAAAACCTAGAAAAAATATTTTATACAAGATTGGAAAACACAGTATATGAATAAGACCAGATCTCAAAATAGGAAGTCCACAATAAGGGGGGTATGTGCTACTAAATAAAAATGAAGTGATCTAGGAAAGACAAGGAAATAAAAAAAGAAACACAAATATCAAAACAGATTATGTGGGTATATGAAAATATCAAAAGTATTTCAAACAAAACTTAGATTATATTTTCAAAGAGATTCAGAAATATATTTAAAGGCTATACACATTTTTAAAATCATGATATGTCTATGGAAGAATACATTAAGCATTAACAATTGGTGTGTCTCTAGGACTGGGAACCTGATGAGAGAGAACTTCATTTCCACTATACATTTCTTTACGTCATCTTTGTCTTAGAAGCATGTATCACACCTAATGTAGTATTAAGCTCTGCTTATAAATTAAGAATTCTCTTGTATAAAAGGAACAATAAGATAACAGATATTATAAAATAAAAATATTATTCATCAATAATAGTTTTGATAACAAAACATATGCAAGGAAACAAAAAACTCCACTACTATGGAATTTATTTTTACAAAAGACCCATGGTCCTGAAGAAATGATTCAATGTTTAAGAGCACTTGATGTTTTTGTAGAGGACCGGAACTTGGTTCCCAGCATTAAATGGTAGTTCACAGCCACCTATAACTCCAGCTCCAGGGCATCTGATGCTTTCTTCTGGCATCAAACACACATATGCATATCTGCATGTATGCACTCACACAGCGAACATAAACACATGCAGGCAAACATTCATATATGTAAAATAAAAATAAATCAACCTTTTAAGAAGCAGGAGGAAAGTGGGACAGGAGAGAAAGACGACAGCTGAGTAAGATCTACTCCAAGTTGTACAGCTATTCACAAATCTGCTAAAGAAATCACCAAGGTGGAACATCTCTTGGGTATAGGCCCAGGAGCAGTATAGCTGGGTCTTCAGGGAGAGCTATTTTCCATTTTCTAAGAAACTGCCATACTGATTTCCAGAGTAGTTGTACACATTTGCAATCCCACCAGCAATGGAGGAGTGTGTTCCCCTTTCTCTACATCCTCATTAGTATATGCAATCCCTTGAGTTTTTTATCTTAACCATTCTGGTTGGTATAAGGTAGAATCTCAGGGTCATTTTTATTTACATTTCCCGATGTCAACGAACTTTGAACATTTCTTTAAGTGCTTCTCCGCCATTCAAGATTCCTTGGTTGAGTATTCTCTTGTTAGCTCTATATCCCATTTTTAAATTGGATTATTTGGTTTTTTTGGAGTCTAACATCTTGAGTTCGTGTGTGTTTGTGTGTGTGTGTGTGTGTGTGTGTGTGTGTGTGTGTGTGTGTGTGTGTGTGTGTGAGATGTAAGGTTAGTGAAGATCTCTTCCCAATCTGTAGGTTGCCATTTTGTCCTATTGACTATGTCCTTTGCCTTACAGAAGCTTTCCAGTTTCATGAGGTCCCATTTACCAATTGTTGATCATAAGAGCTTGAGCCATTGGTTTTCTTTTCAGGAAATTTTCTCCTATGCCAATGAGTTCAAGGCTATTTACCACTTTCTCTTCTATTAGATTCAGTGCATCTGGTTTTATGATGAGGTTCTTGGTCCACTTGGACTTGAACTTTGCATAGGGAGATAAATATGGATCTATTTGCATTCTTCTATGTGCAGACTACTAGTTAGACCAGCACTAGTTGTTAAAAATGCTTTCTTTTTCAATTTTACAGTTTTGGCTTCTTTATCAAAAATCAAGTGTCCATAGGTGTGTGGGTTTATTTCTGGGTCTTCAATTTTATTGCATTGATCTACCTGTCTGATTTTGTACAAATATGTGATTTTTTTTATCACTATTGCTCTATAGTACAGCTTAAGGTCAGGAATGGTGAGTCCACCTGAATTTCTTTTATTGTTCAGGGTTGTTTTAGCTACCTTGACTTTTATGTTTTTCCATAAGAAGTTGAGAATTGCTCTTTCAAGGTCTTTAAAAAATTGTTTTGGAATTTTGAATCAATAGATTCCTTTTGGCAAGGGTCATTTTTACTATGTTAATCCTACCTATCCATGAGTGTGGGAGATCTTTCCATCTTCTGAAGTTTTCTTCAATTTCTTTCTTTAGGGACTTGAAGTTCTTGTCATATAGATCTTTCACTTGCTTGGTTAGTGTTACATCAAGATGTTTTACATTATTTATGGCTATTGTGGAGGGTGTTGTTTCCCTAATTTCTTTTTCAGCCCATTTATCATTTGTATAAAGGAGGGCTACACATACCACAAGGACACATGCTCCATTATGTCCATAGCAGCTTTATTCATAATAGCCAGAAAACTGGAAGCAACCCAGATATCCCTCAGCCAAAGAATGGATACAGAAAATATGGTCCATTTACACAATGGAATATTATTCAGCTATTACAAACAAAGACGCCATGAATTTTGTAAGCAAATAGATAGGACTATAACATGTCATCCTGAGTGTGGTAACCCAGACTCAAAAAGACATGCATACTTTGTACTCACTGATATTAGCCAAAAGGTACAGAAAACCCATGATATACCCCACAAAAGTTAAACTAGAAGGAAAGCCCACATGAGGATGCTTGAATTCCACTTTAAAGAGGGAACAAAATAGTCACGAGAGGTAGAGGAAAGGAAGGACATGGGTGGGAGGGGAAGGGGAGATAAATAGGGGCTAGGGTTAGGTATGGGGAGAGACAGGAAAGAAGCCCAGAGGGCCAGGAGAATGAATGAAAATATGTAGCTTCTAGGGATGAGTGTGGGGTGGGGGATCTCTAGGATGTACCAGAGACCTGGTCTCTTATGGCCATGAGGCTTAGCTGTGACTCAGCTTAGTATCAGCCTGAATGGACAGGGGTATCTCCACCATCCACCACCTCAAGTGAGGGTAGCATGGCTCACACCAAGCCAATTCTTATGCACAGAACACTAGTGCCACTCCCAGAACACTAGACAGAGGCCCAAGGTTTGGTGGGATGGATGACAACCCCCAACTGTGACATGGACCTATGTGCCCCTGAAATTTTATGGGTCCTCAGAGATGTGAGACTCAGGCACAACTAACTTTAGCATTTGTCCAGGTGGGCAAGAGGCTGCCTTTAGTAACACTTCCTAATCCCTGGCATCAAGTAGGAAAGGGCAATTAAGTTCTGGAATCTGCCAAGAACTTAGTGCTGGGCTTATGAGACCTAACATCCATTAGTCTACATCAGCCCTCTATCTATGTCCACCTATAAAGACAGACTCCAAAACAGCTCTACTATCAGGAAAAACAATTGGCTTCAGTCTGTTAGACTTCTCTTTTCACTATCATAACGTGATCTGTGCCTACAGAACTCAAGTGATCTAGGTCTCTTTGTACAGCAGTTTGGACTCATGAGTCTACCTTAGCAGTATACCATCCAAAACACACTGGCCTTGTCTGTACCCAAATGCTGTGTTGGTTTTGGTGAATTGTTGACTCAGGATTACATCTTAGTGGCATTAGTAATCAAAAATATGATTGAAGTCTGAGGCTGACACATAGATAGGCAGGATCCTACACTGACCAATTTTAGATCAGTAACCACAGGTAAGGAATCCAGACCTGCCTTGGCCTCATGGAAAGTAGCTTATAGGGATGATATAATATTTCTAGAGATTCTTCTGGCTCTTTATGAGCCATACATAAGCAATGTATATGAAGAAAACCTTGGCTTAGATTGCACTGTAATATTGGAACAGTTGTAACTCACAAACTGCTGACTTATCAACAAATCTGTCTTGGATGCTATCCAGTGCTGAGACAGTGGGAGTACCTGCAAGGCCTCTGAAAGTAAGCAGCCTTCTTAAGAATTTCTGGTAAGATAGGCACAAAAATTCACACTAGGGAGATATATAAATACCTAAGCCTTTAATGACCAGACTTACTGAATACCAACAAGTAGAAAGTAGTTTCATGAAGCTATTAGCCTCTCTAATTCTTGAAACCGGATGCCGCAAACGTACCAAGTAGTAATTGGTATGAGAACCCTCAGGTAGAGGATTTGCAAAAGCTGCTTGAGGGAAATTCAGCACACTGCAGGGAAAACACAGAAACAACATGGCACTCTATAAACATTCCTGGTATTCAGGTAAATTTGAAACATGATAGGAGGTGGCAGCAAGTCAGTATCAAACAGGAGGACGGATGAGCTAAAAACTGCCTATTGGATACTCATAGTTGGAAGTCAGAAGAATAGGCAGGGACAAAACAAGCTTTCAGGAGCTTTGGGACAGAGTTAAAAGCAAATTTTCAGGTCACTTGGCTTCAAGAAGGACTT
The DNA here is from genome assembly GCA_036184795.1 of Tokudaia tokunoshimensis. Lineage (NCBI taxonomy): Eukaryota > Metazoa > Chordata > Mammalia > Rodentia > Muridae > Tokudaia > Tokudaia tokunoshimensis. The sequence goes on from BTHU01000002.1 coordinate 7,898,016, forward strand.
GATAATACCAAGTGAATCAGAAGACTCCTCCATGAGATAATCACGGAGACCCAGGCCACTTTCATTGTGACCCATAAGTTTGGGTAGGTCATGCATTCATTTTCTTTGAATTCTAGGAAGTCTTTAATTTCTTTCTTTATTTCTGCTTGATCTAGCAGTCACTCGGTAGAAAGCTGCTCAGTTTCCATGAGTTTTTGGGCTTCTTTTATTGATATTGTGGTTGAAATCCAGCTTTAATCCATGGCGATCTGATAGACTGCAGAGGTTATTACAATTTTATTGTATCTGTTAAGACTTGCTTTGTGTCCAATATATGGTCAGTTTTAGAGAATGTTCCATGAGGTGTTGAGAAGAATGTGTATTCTTTTGTGTTTGGGTGAAATATCCTGTAGATATCAATTAGTTTAGTTTTTGTCTAGATGACCTGTCCATTGGTGAGAGTCGGGTATTGAAGTCTCCCATTATTGGTATGTGAGGGTCAGTGTGTGATTTAAGCTTTAGTAATGTTTCCTTTACAAACATGGATGCCTTGTGTTTTGGGCATGGATGTTAAGAAGTAAAAAAATATCTTGGTACATTTTTCTTTTGATGAGTGTGAAGTGTCAATTTTGGTTTGAAATCTTTTTGTTAGACATATTGGCTTGTTTCTTAGGTTTATTTGCTTAGAAAATATTTTTTTAACACTTTACTCTTAGGTAATGTTTATTTTTGATGCTATGGTGTGGTTCTTGTATGTAGCAGAAGGATGCACCCAGCTTTTGCATTCTGTCTAAGTCTTTTTATTGGGAAATTGAGTCCACTGATATTGAGAGATCTCAGTGACCAATGTTTGTTTAATTTTTGTTATTTTGTTGTTGGTGGTGGTTGGGTGTGCTTGTGTGTGTGTGTGTGTGTGTGTGTGTGTGTGTGTGTGTGTGTGTTTATCGTCTTTAGGTTTAACTGGTGTGGTGTTATTTATTTTCTGTTTTCATGGGTGTAGTTAACCTCCTGGGGTTGGAGTTTTTCTTCCTAATATCTTCTATAGGGCTAGGTTTGTGGATAAATATTGTTTCAATTTTACTTTATCATGAAATATATTGTTTTCCTCATCATGATGGTTCAAAGTTTTGCCAGATTTAGTACTCTGGACTGGCATCTACGGTCTCTTAGAGCATGGTATCTGCCCAAGCCCTTTTGGCTTTTAGTGTCTCTGTTGAGAAGTTCAGTGTAATTCTGATAGGTCTGCCTTTATATTTTTCCTGGCCTTTTCCCTTTGCAGCTTTTAATATTATTTCTTTGTCCTGTATGTTTAGTGCTTTGATTATTATATGGTGGGGGGATTTCTTCTTGGTCTAATCTATTTGTTTCTCTGTAAGCTTCTTGTACCTATATAAGCGCTCCCTTCTTTAGGTTAGGGAAAATTTCCTCTATGATATTATTAAAATGTTTTCTGGGCTTTTGATCTGAGACTCTTGCTTACCTAGGTTTTCCATACAAGTGACAACTTATGCTGGTAAGGATGTGGAGAAAGCACTTCCATTGCTGCTGGGAGTGCAGACTTATATAATAACCACTATAGAAATTAATATATTGGTTCTGCAGAAAATTGTAAACCCATCTATTTCAAGACTCAGCTATAACACTTCTGAAAATATCCAAAGGATGCTCTATTCTACCACAAGGACACTTGTTCATTCACGTTCATAGCAGCTTTATTTATAATAGACAGAAACAGGAAACAATTTAGATGTTCCTCAACTGAAATAATGGAAAAAGAAAATATGTTACATATACACAATGGAGTATTGCTTGGTTATTAAAATCAACAACATCATGAGATTTGCAGGCAAAAGGATGGAACTAGAAAAAAAGAATCATCCTGAGTGAGGGAATCCAGGTGCAGAAAGATAAGTATAATATGTGCTCACTTGCTACAATCCACACACCCAGAGAAACCAAGTACCAAGAAGGACTCAAGAAGTAGTGCATGGGTCTTCCTGGGAAGGGGAAAAAGAATAAATTTTGTGGGTAGACTGGGGGTGGTTAGGAATGGGAAGGGGGAAGAGGATTGGGTGAAGGTTATGGGGGGACGGAGGGAGAAAGTACTGAGAGAAATAACTTGAATTGAAGGCCTTTGGAGGGGGGCAACTTAGAAACTTAGTACAGTGGACTCTGAAATTTACAAGAGTGACCTTACTGAAGTCAGGCGAGACTCTCAGCAGTAGGACTGGGACATCACCCTAGCCGCAAAACTTTTCACCTATAATCTGTCCTGACTGTGAGATGTGTTGGGGTAATGATGGCACAGAACTTGTAGGAATAGCCAACCAATGACTGGTCCAACTTGAGGCACAGCCATGAGAGGGAGCCCATTCCTGACATGCCTGTATGGCCAGGAATCAGAGGCTGAATAGCCCAGAGACCCAGGATAGATTCTGCTATACTTATAGTTCAGTGCCTAGCCCAATTGTCATCAGAGAGGCTTCATATAGGATTGTAGGACACAACAAGAAGACAGTCCCCAGAATCAACTAAGCAGGGCTCATATGGTGTCACAGAGACTGAAATGACAATCAGGAATCATGTGTGGTCAGAGATAGGTCCTCTGCATATATTTACCTTGTGGTTATGTAGCTTGGTATTCTTGTGAGACACTCAACAGTGGGAGTGGAGGGTGTCTCTGGCTCTTTTGGCTACACTTGGAACGCTTTTCCTCCTACTGGGTTGCTTTGTCTAGCCTAGATATAAAAGTGTATGCCTAGTCTTATTGTAACTTGCTATGATGAGTTCCGCTAACATCCCTGGGAGTCCTGTTCTTGTTTGTTTGCTTGTTGTTGTTGTTAGTTTGTTCATTTGTTTGTTTGTTTTTTTAAGAGAAATGGAGGAGGAGTGGATCTGGGGAAGAAAGGAAGTGTATGTTTATAGAGGAACTGGAAGGAGAGGAGGGAGGGAAACTGCAGCCAGGATGTGATGTATGAGAAAATAATAAGAAAAAAATAAAATCTTCCCATGCCTGGAAAGAAATCAGATGTCCAGGTACATGAAATCAAAGAAATTCATCATGTTTAATTTAACCAAGTCTACCCAAAGACAGCTTATATAATCAAATTCTTGAGGTAAAGATGAAGACAGGATTTTCTAGACCTCATTAAAACAATAATATAGGGATGTTCCAATTAATCTGCAAGCAAACTTATCAGCAGAAACTTCACAGGTCAGCAGAGAGAGGGGTGTGATTTTTCACAGCTTAGGAAGAAAAAAAAACACCAACAACTGAGAATATCTTACCCAACAAGGTTATAATTTCAGAAATGGAGGAGAAATGAAGGCATTCCCAAACAAAAACCAAGAGAGCGGTTACCAACAGATTTGTGTGCTCTACAAGAAAATTTAAAGTATGTTAAACATAAAGGGACTTTTAAAATGGAAAGAAATAGGTAGATAAATGGGATTATAACCTAAAAAATAAATAAATAAATAAAGCAACTACATAGCAAAGGAAACAAATACCAGAGTGAATAAACAGCCCACTGGAGGAAAAGGATCTGTTCACATCATATTTTGACCAAGAGTTAGAATCCAGAGTATATAGTAAATCTCCTAAAACTCAAGATCAAAACACCAAAAGCAAAACAAAAAAAAAGAGCAAAAGTATATGTGCAATAGTTCTGAATAGGAATTTTTCAAAAGATGCTCTACAAACTGACAGGAATTTGGAAAAAATTCTCAGTATCACTGTCAAGGAACTGCAAATCAAGGCCAAGAGAAGATGTCACTTTGCCACAGTGAAATCGCTGCTGTCATAAGATTAAGGGAGGTATGGTGTTCTTGGTTGGCTAAGGCAGGACAAGTTCTATAATTTTTAGGTCAGTCTGGGCTGCAAAGTAAAGGCCCTTTCTCAAAAAAAAAAAAAAAACCAAAGAGAGAAGGAGAGGGGGGAAAGGGTGAGGGAGGGAGAGGGAGAGAGAAGGAGAGGGAGAGAAATGGAGAGGAGAAGAGGGAAGCAGAGAGAGGGAGAAGGGAGGGGAGGCAAGCAGAGGGGAGAAGAAGGGAGAGAAGGGGAAGGGATGAAAGGGAGAAAGAAGAAATAAAAAAAAGAAAGCAAGTTCATAAACAAACAAAAATTAACAAATGCTGGTTAAGGATATGGAGAAAATGCAGACTTTGTATATTAATGGTCTAAATGTATGTTGGTCAATAAAGAAATGGTGAAAATCCTATTTAACTTCCTTAAAAATTTAAAAGTAATACCACAACATGACTAAGGAATTCTACTGGTAAATGTATTTAAGGAAAAAAAATCATTATACTCAAGGGTCATTTCCACTCCCTTGCCATTCAGAATGATAAGAGAGATGGACAAAAAATATAACCAATCAGTTATCAGCTGGTGAACAGGTGAAGAAAATGTAGCACATACAGATGATGGGATATCATTCCTTCAAAAAGTGAATGAGGCCCTGCTATTCGTGACATGGTTGAAACTGAACAAGTGTTACATTATCTCATTCATATGAGGAACTTACTCCTTTTTCTTAAACAAAGCCTCAACATGTATCTCCCAATCCCTACTAGCATGTAGACTTTACTATGTAGACTGGCCTTAAGTACACACCTAACTCTGTCTCTTGAGTACTGTGATTAAAGTCATGTGCTGGCCACATGTGTATGCCATAAAAATATAAAAAGTGTATACCATAGAAATTGACCTGGTGGTTGACAGAGACTGGGAAGAAGAGTGGGGAATACATGGGGACAGGAAAATCAGTGGGTACTAAGCCACAGTTGGATGGAATAGGAAGTTCTGATGTGCTATTGCACAGCAAGGTGACTGCAGATAGTAGTTTTTGGTACATGTCAAAAAAACGAGAGGAAAAAAATTTCAATATTTTGGTTGTCTTTTCATCACTCACCTCGAGGGACTGATTGGGGTTGACCCTGATGCACCAGAAAACAAAACAAAACAAAACAAACAAACAAAAAAAACCTCTTGCTTTTGCATCCATCTGCATCTCAGTGTCTTACTCTGGGATGTCTCAAAGTAAATACCATTGACTGAGGGTTGGGGGTCTTACATTTGATGGTGCATCCCGGGATTTGAGGAGATCCCTGAGCGACCACCACCTAGGCTGATCCTAGGGAAAAAGACCAAGCTCGGCAACAGTAACAGATGCCTAAGTGTTTGCTTCTCTAGCTTCTGCTTTCACTTTTGACTCTCTAGCAAGGTATCAGTTGAAAAGCCTCTGGTCTGGTGTGGTCCATTGTGGCAGGCAGCTGTTCCTTAACACCATGACTGTGGGGAGTCTGGAGGATGCTTCAGGCCCCTCAAAGGGAGTCAGGAGGACTCTGCTCCTTTTGGAAATGGTAAGACACAGTATCTGTGGGGGCCGACTGAGTCTTGCTACAACCTGGTTTCTGCGTGACAGGAGTGAACTGTCTGTGTGTTGATTGTCTTTCTCTGTGTTCTTGAACTTGGACTGTCTATGCCTGTGGCAGGGGTGAACTGTGTGTTTGTTGGTGTTAGTTATCTTGTTCTGTATTCTTGAACTTGGACTGACGACATATTTGGACATAAGACAGACTGAATCTATCCTGTTAAACATCCTAGCTAACCACTGGAGGGAAGCTAGAGAAAGAGGAGAAAACTTTTCAGTAGTAGTAAAGAAAGGCAAGTTAATCACTCTCTGCTCCTTCAAATGGCCTACATTCAGAGTAGGTTGGCCACCCATAGGATCTTTGACTTGCAGGTGGTCAAAGCAGGAAAGAGTCTTTAGGCCAGGATCCCTCAGGCACTCAGACCAAGTGCCCTATATAGTTAACTGGGAGGATCTAGTGGAGGAATCCTACTCTAGGATGAAAGCTGTTTTGTCTCTGAGACTCTTGCAGGTTCTGGCTACAAAGAAGAACCCTGTAGGGACCAATGAGTCTGTAAGGAACATCCTTCAGGATCCTTCTACAGGGTATCTGCTGCTGATGGATCCTCCACCCCTTTATCCCTCTACCATGGCCCCAGTTCCCACATCCCTCCTCAAGGATCAGCCCCACCTCAGAGATCTCCCATTGAGCCCTTGCCCAACATCCCTTTACCTGCCTCTTCCTCTGGCCCCAGCAAGGGGGGAGGGTGGGAAGGGACCCTTGGAACTAGAACCAGTCATGGGGACCTGGAGCAGAAGGGCCACTTCACCTGATACAACAGTGGCCCTCCCCCTCTGAGCCTACGGGCCTGTAGATGAGGGGAGAAATCTGGCCATGCAATATTGGCCCTTCTCTTTAGCTGACTTGTACAACTGGAAGGCCCAACACCCACCCCCACTTTTCAGATTACCCCAAGAGGCTGATTAATCTCTTTGAGACTGTTTTATTAGTCATGGGCCCACCTGGGATGATATCCAACAACTCATGAGAGAGATCTTCACAACTGAAGAGTGAGAGAGGACAATGCAGGAAGCCAGAAAGAATGTCCCCTCAGACGTAGGCATGCCATCGATTGACCAGGCTTTCATCAACAGCAGGTTTCCCCTGACTAGACCTGATTGGGATTTATGGCAGAAGCTAAGGGGCACCTGAAGGCCTAACACCAGGCTCCATTGGCAGGTCACAAAGGGGCCACATGAAGACCCACAAATTTGATCAAGGTACATGAGATTTGACAGGGATCAGATGAGTCACCTGCTGCCTTTCTAGAGTGACTCACGGAGGCATTCCATCAGCATACACCCTATGACTCCAGCAGCAAAGAGCACAAAGTTACTGTGACTATTGCTTTTATAAATCAGGCTAGTAGAGAGATCAGGAAAAAGCTTCAGAGGCTAAAGGGACTACAGGATAAGTTGTTGAGGGATTTAGTGTAGGTTGCTGAAAAAGTCTACCATAACAGGGAGACAGGGGAAAAGGAGCAAAGAAAGAGAAAGGAAGAGGACAAAAGGGAGATTGAAAAAAAGAAAAGTATCAGGAAAGGAATTTACAGAGAATCATGGCTACAGTATTTAGGGAAAGTAGAGAAGAGAGACTTCAATCAAAGAGAGAGAGAAAAACCCTTGAAAAGGACCAGTGCACACATTGCAAGGAGAGGGGCCGCTGAGCCTGAGAGTGTCCCAACAAAGAGAAGCTGGGGATGGGAAATCCAGGCCTTGGGCAAAGCACCCCAAAATGGTGAAGGTGTTAGCCCTAGGTGAAGACAGTGATTGGGGGAGATGGGGTTTGAACCCCCTCCCCAAAACCAGGGTAACTCAGAGTGGAGGGGAAACCTATTCAATTCTTGGTGGATACAGGGACTCAATACTCAGTCCTCCCCCAAGCCAATGGCTCCACTTCCAAGAAAAAAAATCTAGTGTTCAAGGAGCCACTGACAACAAAATGTATTCATGGACTACCTGAAGAACAGTGGACCTAGGGATGGGCCAGGCATTCCATTCATTTATGGTCATCCTAGACTGTCCCTACCCTCTGTTGGGGCAAGACTTACTCTCCAAAATGGCGGCCCAGATATACTTCCTGCCTGACAAGCTGCAACTGGCCCAAAAGGAGAGCCCATGAGTAGAGGAAAGACCTCTCCAACTGACCCCTGCTGGGAGCCAAGGCTACCTGGTTTACAGACAGGAACAGTCTTTTACATGAAGGTCAGAGACGAGCAGGTACTGTCTTGGTAGACAACATTAATGCCATCTGGGCTGAACCTCTACCCTACCCTCCTACCTCTGACATGTTGGCCAAGAAAGCAGAGCTAATTGTCCTCACCAAAACCTTGGAACTTGGGGCTGGCAAGAAAAATAACATCTACATGGATAGCAGGTATGCCTTTGCCACAGCCCATGTCTACAGGGCTATATACCAAGAGAGAGGACTGCTCACATCAGAGGGAAAAGAAATAAAAAACAAGCAGGAAATCTTGGATCTCTTAAATGCCCTGATGAAGTTGGAAACTGTATTATTCATTGCCCAGGACATCAGAAGGGAAGAGTCTCAGTGGCCTGGGGCAATAACCAGGCAGATCAAGTGGCCCAAGAAGTGGCTATGCAGGAGCCTATCATGGCTATGGGCCTGCAAGAGACACCTGCTGGGAATGGGACTGGGCTAATGGATGGACTCACTTAGAATGTACTGAAGAAGAAAAGACTCAGATTGCTAGCCACCCTACCAACGATTACCAAGAGAAAGAAGGACAATAGTGCACACAAGAAGAGAGAACTATACTCCTCAGAAAACAAGCAAAAGACTTACTTGGCCAAATGCATAAATGGACTCATTAAGGGGATCAAGGGATCTAAGGTATCTCTCTCTCTCTCTCTCTCTCTCTCTCTCTCTATATATATATATATATATATATATATATATATATATATATATACTGGGCCTCAGGGTTTTAGCCAGAGATACAGTAGAACAGTGTAAGGTATGCCAGCAAGAGAATGTTTATGCAGCCAAGAGTAAACAGGGCAAAAGACCTAGGGGGAGAATGTCAGGAGTATATTGGTAGGTCGATTTTACAGAAGTTAAGCCAGGAAAATATGGTTACAAATAGCTTCTAGTGTTTGTGGATACTCTTTCTGGATGGGTTGGGGCTTCCCCCACCAAACAGAAAACAGCTACTGTGGTAACCAAGAAGATAAAAGAGGAAATTTTCCCAAGGTTCAGAGTGCCCAAGGTAATTGGATTGGACAACGATCCTGCTTCTGTCTCTAAGGTAAGTCAGGGATTGGCAGAGATATTGGGGACTAATTGAATGCTCCATTGTGCATATGGTCCCCAGAGCTCAGGGTAGGTAGAGAGAATGAACAGAACCCTAAAAGTGACCTTAACTAAATTGTCCTTGGAGACTGGTGCTGACTGGGTGGTGCTCTTTCTCCTGGCCCTCCCCCTACCATTTTAACCTGACCCCTTTTGAGATCCTGTATGGGACCCCAACTCCCTTGACTCTGGCTCTTGACACCCCCCCCCCCCAGTGACTTTGCAGGCTGGCAAGGATATTATGGCTCAATTGCAAGCTTTGCAGATCAGCCACCAGGAATTGTGGCCTAAACTTAGTGCCCTGTATAATGCAGGTACCACAGAGATTCCACACATGTACCAAGTTGGAGATTGGGTATATGTTAAGAGACATTGTACTGAAAACTTAGAAGCAAAGTGGAAAGGGATTTTCCTAGTGTTGTTGGCCACACTGACCTCTGTTAAAGTGGATGAAGTAACTGCCTGGGTTCATGTAGCTCATATCAGACTAGCGCCTGTGCCTGACACCAACTGGATAGCAGCCAGACACCTGACCAACCCCCTTCTGCAAAGCCAGAGGAACCATGAGATGGTTATGGTGTATCTTCTGGCGCTGAGCCTCAGCAACCCCCAAAACCCTACCAAAGTGACTTGGCAAGTACTCTCAGCCACTGCGGATGCAGCTTGGTCTGCTACAGAGGAACACCCACCTTATATCTTGTGGCTGAACCTTGTCTTTGATCTCTGTAAGTTAGTGGTAGGACTTGATTCCTGGGATATCCCCACCCTAGAGACACAGGGGGAGGGATTACCCTACTGTGGGGGATGAGAGACTTGTGAATCTAAACCACGTCCCAGAAGCAGTCTTGGAGGGTGGGGCTTGGGGTGCAGACACCTGAATTTGAGGAGTGTCCTGCAAGAAACACTCACATATGTGTGCCCCAAAGATAGCAGCAGGCCCATCAGTGTTGGGGGGCCAACCACTTTTTCTGTGCTACCTGGGAGTATGAAACTTTGGGAAGCACGTCCTGGAGACCCTTCTGGGGGTAGTTAAAGATTCAGTGGCCAAGGTGAGAGAAGGGGTAGGCAAGCCAAAGAGAGAAAGAGAACAGAGTCTTGGTTTAACTCTTCTCCTTGATTAACCACCCTTACATCTACCTTTTTAGGACCCCTAATTGTTCTCCTGCTATTGCTGACCTTTGAACCCTGTATATTGAACAAGCTAATAGCCTTCATAAAAGAGAGAATCAGAACAGTGCAGCTGATGGTCCTGAGCCAACAATATGAGAGCCTGAGGTCAGGAACTGAAGAATATGAGTTAGTTACCCAAGACCCCTGAGTGTAGCTCCAGGATTAGAGCTTGTACAAGAAAAAGGGGGCAGTGAGGGACCCTAAGTGCTTTTTCCAGTCCCATACCCTCCTTACAGCTTCCCCCTCCTGCCTGGGTCAAGGCTAGGCCAAGTTCCATTCTCCACCCACAGGAACATTCTTGAATAAAAAAAAAAAATCTCAGAATGTACTGATAGTCACCTAACCCTCTGGAAAGTCCCAGGTAGAGTTCAAATGCATGTCATTCTTGCTGGCCAATAGATTTAAAGGTCAATATGCTTAGCCAATAAATTCAAACTGTATCCTTACTGATGTAGCCTGTGCCTCTAAAAAGCATAAAAACTGCTTGTAATGGCCATTTGAGTTTGCCTTCTTGGCACTCGCCTTGAGGGACTGATTGAGGGTTGACCCCAACGTGCCGTAAAATAAACCTCTTGCTTTTGTATCAAAAAAAAATTGAATATTTCTACTCAAAATAATGACAAGCCTTTGAGGAGATAAATATGTTTAACCTGATTTAAACACTATGTTATGTATGTATATATTGAAATGTCACACAGTGTCTTATTAACATGTATAAGTTGGTGTTTTATGTATTAACCAATAAAATGAAGAAAAGAAAAATAAGAGACATTATTAAAGATATGGGGAGAAAAATTTCCAGAGCTAAAAGAATCTTTACATTGAAATTGCCTTTGGGATGGATATATAGCTCAGTGATAGAGTTCTTGCCATAACACTTGTGAGGCCCTGGGTTTAATCCCAGTACCACCAAAAGGGGAATTACCTTTTTAAAACTCCTTTTTCATCTGTTCTAAAATATAGATTCATGTGACTATAATTATAAAACCACTACTACATATTGCATGATACTGATAATACGGAGAGAAGGGATCAGACAGGGAGGATGAACCAACAAGAAATGAATTAGAATGTTTTCAGTGAAGGCTGCATTTAAGAAATTCTTATGATGAATGAAGAATGGACCCCTAAATAGATATAAAACAGGAAGCTTCAAAAAATTCCTTCAAAATTGTAAAGAAATATAAAATGCTGTGTGGTCTAGAGTCATGCATGAAACTTGCCTGCAGAGAAAGAATAGAGAAGACAAAGAAAAGGCAAGTAGTGAGAAAACCTGGCTGGCTTCATGCCCCTTGCCTGCAGCTCCCTCCTGAGCTCCAGCTACAATTTATCTGTCTGCCCTGATTCAGTGAACCATCACCCTCTCTCCCTCTCCCTCTCATGAGGTAAGATGTCCATCCTTTTGCCTGGAATGGGGAAGGGATGAAAGGGCAAGGGCATCCCTAAAGTCAGGTAGAATTGCTGATGAATTACCAGTGTTTTATTCTTCATGCACCCTAATGCAACAGCAAGTTAGTCTCTGGAAAAATTCAGGTAATAATAATTAAAACACCAGAAACACCCTTTAAAAGAAATAAGAGATTTCTCCCTCTAGACTAAGTCTGGGAAGTTGACACATATTATTGACCTAAATTTCTTTGTGTCTCTATTATGAGTTTTAGGCCTTTACAACCTCAACAATAGTGCATCTTTTCCAAGTCACAAAATGCAGTTTTTAGCTAGGGACTCTTTGCAAAGGATAGCTTCATCGTGCTTTGCCTATCATGGCTAAGACAATGTGACAGATGTCTTCTGTCATAACAGTGAGTTTTCTGTAGAAGTCATTCTACATGAACAGAGTCATAATCATGATGGAAGCTTGTCAAAAGCTTGAGATCCTCCATCCTTACTCCTGGTCACTCAACATATATTGAATTCACAACACACACTTCTTCTCAACACACACTGAATTCACAACACACACACATACTTCTCAACACACACTAAATTCATAACACATGTTTCTCAACACACACTGAATTCATAACACACATTTCTTAACGTATACAGAATTCACAACATTCACAACACACACACACACACACACAAACACTTCTCGACACACACTGAATTTGAGTCTAGGAAGTTAATCCTAGACATTTCTCTTGAAGAGAAATGATCAAAGAATGTTAGCCATGTACCACATAATGATGGTACAGTCAAGCAAGGACAAAACTGTATGATGTGGTCTTATTAGCCTGTAGAGCCTGTAGATGTCATAATTGTCTTTATTTGTACAGAAGTAAGCCATGATGCTTGCACAGAATGAAACTACCTAAGCATGTTCCTTTTTGGAATTCATTTCTGTTGTTGATCAAAGCATTATTGCTTTTGACATTGAAGCTCTTATAGGAGAGATGACTTTGACGCAGTCAGGTTATTGGGAGAGGAATAAGAGATAAAAATACAAGAGAGAAAAATACAAGAGAGAAGACCAGGATAATGATAATGTGGCATAAATGTTCGTTTTGCAAATCAGCCAACTTAATCAGTGTTTAGACTTGCCCTTACATGAAGTACCCAGCAGCCTTGTGATCAGCATCATTTCTAAAAGCAGTGTTATAAGGTGAACACCAATTCCCCCACCCCTTAATAAGGCAAAAAACTTTCCTGGCATGCCCAATTTAGTAGTGAAAATGAGATTTGTCTTTAGTGGTGAGAAATCTACATGCCATCTGATAACTGTGGTTTGCATTGTTTGGAGTAATTAATTGTGATAGACAACGCCTAAATCTCGGGGGTTTAACAGAGTATGAGTGTCTTGCTCATTCTCACTGCAGCCCCACACTGGCCAGGAAAACTCTCCCTGCTGCGACATCTGGAACACATGCTCTCCAAGTTTTCCTCTACTGGGAAGCAGAATGATAGAAAGCACACACCAGCTTCAATTTGCCTCAACAGGGAATAGAGACAGAAACCATTGGTGAATTTAGTAATCTGGCCCTAAGCTAAGGGAGAGAGCAAATGAGAAGAGGAGAGGGAATATATAAGCTCATGTTATGGGAAAAAAATAAGTTGCCTTGCCTTCATTGTACTTGGTAAAGGCACCACCACAGAATCATCATGTGGGTATTTTCATGAGTATTTTATGTTGCTGCCACTGTAGCTAAGGATGATTCTTAGGTCAGACTCAAAATGAATAATTTTAGCAAGATACTCCTACAGCATTCAGATTCTACACTTCAAACTCTTAATAACTATGACCAAGTAGGAACTGGTGTCCCTAAGTTAATGTTCAGAGATTCTGGAGCACACTTTTTTTTCTCTTTGCTAAATCTGTTAGGGAAAACTCATTTTGAATATAGGAGACATTTACAATGAATCATTTGATTTCAGAGACTCACCTGCTAGGGCTCTCATTTTGATTCTACGTCCATCAGCAGTCATTGGAAAACCACTGATAATAACTCCTAAAAGATCATCTTCCACCATTGTTTAAGAAATCTTTGAAGATTTCCAAGTTGAGACAGATGGTGTCACTCAGCTGTAACACAATCAGCACACACCAGTCTACTGATCTTCTCTATGAATCATAAGTCCCCAGACATTGACTGATGGAGCCAGTGAAAACTTTCCCAAGCCCATCAGATGTGCCATGATGCAGGCAGAGAAGCAAGTTACCCTATTGTGGGAACCATGTATTACATGGGCAGTGGAGTCACAGTGCAAACTCTGCCTCATACTTTAAGGTGGAAGATCACTAACATGTGTGTTTGTGTGTGTGTGTGTGTGTGTGTGTGTATGAGAGTGTGTGTGCTGTACATGTATGTGTGTCTGTGTTATATGTGTGTGATATATGTGTGGTGTATGGTGTGTGTGAGTATGTGAGTGTGCTGTACATGTATGAGTGTCTGTCTGTGTGTGTGTGTGTGTGTGTGTGTGTTTTGTGGCATGTGTTTGTGTGCATCTCTGTGTGTGTGTTCACATATGGAAATCAAAGGTAGTCATCTGGTGTCTTCTTCAATTGCTCTCTACTTTATTTACTGAGGCAGGGTCTCCTAGTAAAACCTGAACAGAATTCAGTTGGGATAGCTAGGCAGCTTGGGAGGCAGCTTCTACCATTGTCTCCTTAAGCATTTTGATTCGAGGAGGACCCCCACACCTGCCAGACATTTATACGGGTGTTAGATCCGAGTCTATTCCTTATACTCGTTCTCATATTAAGTGCTTTATCCACTGAACAATCCCCCAGGCCCAATTTTAAAGTTAACTGTACTTTAAAGTTAATTGCAAAAAGCCAACAATTTTGTGCTCTGTCAGTTGATGGGTTGAGAAATACTACTGAGTTCCTATAGATCACTTGCATTTTAAGGAACTGTTCAAAACTCCAGCCTCTACCTGCATGTGATGCTTTGTCACTGGGCTTTTATTTCTTCAACTAGAAAGGAAGGAAAATGAGATTCTGTACCTTACCCATGCCACTGTGTTGAGTAATTAGGTTGTCTTCATAAAGAATGTAATGTTATTTTGCTATTAACGTTAATATTTAGTTTGCACTAAAACAAGAGTGTTGGCACAGGCACTGTCCATGGTTCTGAGACATGTGATGTGACACGCTGCAAACAATTTAAGTGGTTTTCTTGGGTCTACTAGGGAGACAGTCTTTTGTTAAGCCAGACTCTATGCAAGAGGGTTATCACTGAGACAATCCTGAAGTGTCACTGCTCAAAATTTGCTTCACATTAGTATGACAGTGGGCTTAAGTGTTCGGTATAACTAAAGCAGCTCAAAAGAAAGGGTTTAATTTGGGACTTGCTGACAGTTTCAGAGGGTTAGTTTAGGATTATCATGGCAGGAAGCATGGCAGTGTACAGGCAAGCATGATCCTGGAGCAGAAGCTGAGAGCTCATATCTTATCTGTAAGATTGAGACGGAGAAAGAGCGAGACTGGGACTGGTGTGATCTCTTGAAACTTCATAGTTCACCCTAGTCACACATCTCCTCCAACAAGACCACCTTGTTAGAAGAGTTCCAACATTGGCAAGTTCTGGTTTTACTAGGAGACCCTGCCTCAGTAAATAAAGCAGAGAGCAATTGAAGAAAACACCAGATGACTACCTTTGATTTCCATATGTGAACATACACACAGAGATGCACACAGACTCATGCCACAAAACACACACACACACACAGAGAGAGAGAGAGAGAGAGAGAGACTCATACTTACAAGTCCTTTCGAAATACTCCACCACTAGAGACCAAGCATTCAGACATGTGAGCGCAGTAGGGCCGTTCTCATTCAAACCACCACAATCATGTAGACAGTTGCTTTGACTTGCCCCTCCCAAGCCCTATGTGTGGCCATCATTTACCAAATACCTTTTTTTCTCATATAGCTTAACCTTTAAGAAGAAACATTAAAATTTATTTATTAGTTTTTAAATGATAGAGTAATTAAAAAAAACCTAAGAGACCAACTGGAATGCTACCTTTATTCCTCCTCATCACCAGCATGGATGACCAGCCTGGCTGTTAGAAAGATACAAATAAGGAAGCAGAAGTTTTCTTACTGACACAGGTGTAAAAGACACAGAGTATTTTTTATTTGGAGTGCTTCTCAATGATATCATGAAACAGGTGTAATTCCACTTGACTAGTGTGAGAATCATAGCAATCATATATAATGTAGCTATACTGTATACAACTGTTTATGCCAGCATGTCACACCCAGGATTTATCTGCTGCATTAATTGTAAGGGGGTTGAAAGTTCAAGAGTTGAATAGATCACAATGAGGCCAGCCAACCAAAAACAAGGACTCAGGTAAGGCTTCCCAATGTGTAATGGCTAAGGAATATTAAGTCAACATGATGAGTTGAAGGGTAATACTTTGGGATGGAACTCCCATCATCTGGCTGGGAATTTGGTTTGGTGGCATTGCATGTGTTCAGCATACACAGGGCTCTTGTGTGACTCCACAGCACCACAAAATAAGAAATCCAGATAATGTTGCCTTGATAAAGACATGGGTAGAAGAATGAGAGTGGGAAGTAATAAAGGTTAGTGAGTGGTCTGAAACACAAGAGAGATAGAGGCTCCCTTCTGTTTCTTTAAACTCCCTTGGATTAAGCACACAGGCTGGCTACACTTAGTGATAACAATGGAAACACCCCTGTTTTACTCACTTATGCAGTAAAGATCCAACTACTTGTTCTCATTCAATCAAAGTCTTTCTCATGTCTGTGAGCAGAGTAAACTCATAGTAACACAAGAAGAGTAAATATCACAATGTATCAAGCACTATGCATTGTTTGAGACACACTTGATATGCATGGTGATTTGAATAGGAATGGCCCCATAGATTCATCTGTAAATGCTTGGTCACTAGGAAGTGGCACTGTTAGAATTGCTAGCCTTATTGGAGGAAGTGTGTCACTGGGTAATTAGTTTGGCTTTGGGCTTTCAAATACTCAAGCCAGGCCCAGTGTCACTCTTTCTTCCTGCTGCCTGCCAATCCAGATGTAGAACTCTCAGCTCCTCCAGCACCATGTCTGTCTGGACATTTCCCACAATGACAATAATGGGCTAAACCTCTGAAACTGTAAGCCAGACCCTGTTAATTTTTATTTTCCTTTATAAAAGCTGCCATGATCATGATGTCTCTTTCCATCTATAAAGTCCTAAGACAGTATGCAATGGTTGCTTCATGACTGAATCCCAAGTGGATCTGTCAGCTCTCTTCCTGAATTTATCATAGGTATTACATCAAAGTTCTAGGAGGAAGCCAGACATTGGGAATTATAAAACTGATATTCCAATGTCAAGATCCACTAAGATCAATATCTATAGCCTCTTCTCCCTTTTCACATTCACAAAAATTTAAATGTCCAAGAGAGTAGACTCACTACTGGAATCTATTTAATCTGATAGATACTCTGTCTATGCTAAATTCACCTTTTATTTTTTTCAGATATCATATCTATATTCTACACTTTTGTTTCATGTTTTACTTACCTTTTATGAGAGTTAAAAATTGGTCAGGTATTATCTTTGGCTTACCTCTTCTTCCTAGAGCCCAGAGTGGTGAGTGTCATATGCAAGGGTTAGCTAAATGATAAACAGAAAACTAACAGTTTTCTAACCCAAAAGATAACTTGTCCTCATCTTGTACTCTTACATGCTCACTTTGCCTAAAATAATATTGTCCCAATTGATCTCTACCTTATGGGGTCAGATACAAATACAAATAATGACTGTATACCAACAAATTGATTGCTTAAATGACATAGATAAACTTGTATAAAGACACAAACTCTTAAAGACAACTCAAGAAAAAATGGAAAATATAAAGTAGCATAAAATGAGACACTGAATTAGTAACATTAAAACAATAAATTAAAATGTGAAAACTTCCCACAAGGAAGACCCAAGCTTAGATGGTTTGGTTTGGTTTGGTGTGGTGTGGTGTGGTGTGGTTTGGTTTAGGTTGGGTTGGTTGGCAGTCCTATAGAGTAATCATTTACACCTTTCACAGACTTTCAACACAGTTCCTGACTTATGAAATCAATGCTATCCTGAAGTAGAACCCAAAGAAATCAATAGAAACTACACAAATAATACCCAACAAAATAATGGTAAACTGAGTCCATATGAAAGGATTATTTATTTTGACCAAGTAAACATCACTCCAGAAAAATCAAGCTAGTGCAATATACAAAAATCATTTAATATAGAAATATATAATATAGTAATATGATACAAAGACTATAAACATAATTACACACTACTATATATAACATAAAAACCAGTTAATATCTATTGTGTTGGTCTCAATATTAACGTGCCACAAATTAAAATAACTTGACTAGGAAAGCTTACCTGAAGAAGTGTTTTGAGTTTCTTGATTGACTTAGAAAGAGCCACCCTAATTGCCACTGACACCTTTTGGTAGCAATCCAGATTAAAAGGACAGAAGAAGGGTTAACAGTCTTGGCTCACTGGCCTTCCCTCTTGTCACTGGGTTAATCTGGCCTATTGTTGTTGATACTGCTGATTCTTTTGTGACTGTCAGAGCCAAGCTTTCATCAGGAACCTTTAGGCTTCTGGTATCATTTGCAACTGCTGAGGCAGTCACCTTGTGGACTGAGCTACAACCAGTTGTTGGATTGAGGGATCCACAATGGACTACCCCAACTATGAAAGCACCCAGCCTCAAGGACCAAGTAACCACTGTGTTCTCGGCTCTCAGGTGTGACCCTGATGATATTACTATTTTAAAGCTAACTTAATACAAATTCTTTAATGTATATCTTCATCTGAGCAGTTCTGTTCCTCTAGGGAAACCTGACTAATGCAGCATTGTACAGTAGATTACAGTCTAAAAAGAAGTCCCTGAGATCTGATGAGATGAGATGCACATCACACAACAAATGCAGGCACAACAGATAAGGTCTGACAAGCACACCTTTCCACACACTGGGAATCAGCTATGGGGTGATCTTTGCTTGCATTAGTAAACAGACAGCATAGTGCCACTTGGAAGAAAATTTAATTCAGGCCTAATATTTTATAATACCATCTAAATGTCATATCTACCTGATATTTCCCATGGAAATATCCAAAGCCAAGGATTTCTGACTCTTGTATGATCCAGTCTTCTACATAGAGTCCATTTCCAGGAATTTGAAGCCACCTAGTGGGAATTAATAGTGCAGTGCTAAGATTCACATTATAAAGGTCTAAATTTCTTGACAAGGGCATGAAAGGTGGAAAGAAGGAAGTGGAAATGGATGCTCTCACAATTTATATTAATTAACTAAGTATGGTACATTGTGTATGTTGTATGAGTGTGAAATAAGCATGTGAGTATGGGGGAGTGCATGCCCATGTGTGCACATGTGAAGGTTAGACAGTCTCTTACTACTCTCCACCTTATTTCATTGAAATAGTGCCCCTCGTTAAACAAGAGACTCACAACTTAGGTCAGGCTAGCCAGTCAGTAAAGTCCTAGAATCTGTCTCTGCCCAGCCAACACTGTTACAGGTCATTCCTCCTGTTTGTTTGTTTGTTGGTTTGCTCTTAGGGTCTCATTATGTAACCCTGGTCAGCTTGGACTTCATTTCACAAATGAGGCTGCCCTTGAACTCTCAGAGATCTGTTTGCTTCTACCTCCTGGGATCTGAGAGTATGGAAGCTTGCTGCCACACCCAGCTCACGGCAGGCTTCTTACGTGGGTAGTTGGGATCCTGACTCCGATCTTCATGCTTGCACAGGAACACTCTTGCCCACAGAGGTCTCATCAGCTCCTTATACATTACACTTTGTGAGTTTTTTGTTGTCAAATTATTAAGACATTGCAAGGATTCAAATGTACATCAAAAAGCAAAACATTCTCTCTCTCTCTCTCTCTCTCTCTCTCTCTCTCTCTCTCTCTCTCTCTCTCTCTCTCTCTCTCTCTCTGTGTGTGTGTGTGTGTGTGTGTGTGTGTATGAAATTAGTATTTATGGACAAAATAACACTTGTGCCATTGTAATTCAGTATTTGAAAGGACCAGGATTCTTCATTATTACTTAATCCCCACAGAAGTGCTTTCTCCAGAGAACATTGAAGGACACGTACATCTTTTGTGTGTCAAGTATCATAGACCCGCCTCTCTTCCCAGTCCCTTACCAGTCATTACATGAAACTTTTACGATCATTTGCAGAAAAAAAGGCCAACAGCACGAAGAGGAACAAAGGTAAGTTCAGTAAAGAGCAATCAGCAGTTTAAAGTCAGATGAGAAACTCAACTCTCAGGCCCAAGACCGCTGTAGAGTGTGGATTGAGGTGTCATTTTAGCAGGTGAATTATAAAAACGAACTTCAAGATCCTTGGTTCCTGCCCTTCCTGGTGCTGACTCTGCGCCGGCCAGCAAGCCCGCTCCAAACTCCCAGGGCCAGCACTTTATCTAAGACTGGTTCTTTGCCAAGAGAACCAATCTTCTACATTGTGCGCTTCTTTTACATATAATATTTCCATCAAATATCACTAATAAAAATAATTAGAAAAGCAAGGAATAACTGTAAATTTCTATAAAAAGAGCTTTTATTTCTTCATAACAATAACAGCCAATATCCTTGGAGGGTTCTACTCTGTGAAGAATCACTTTATATTCTCCACTTACTTAATTACTTCTTTATTCTTTTAATAAACCCCTGGAGTTCCATATTGCACCTATAAAATTCAGGGAATAATAATTTGACACCACAGAATTGTTGGAACAAGTCCCGGCATAGGGAAGTATTCAATAAATATGACTTTTATTTTCCAGAAAAGAATCTGGTTTCCCCTCAACTTAGCAACTTGTGAACTTGTTTTTAAATCCTTTTCTGACCCTGTTCCTTTTTTTCAAAACATCACAAAAATCACAGGCCATAAGGTTAGCATACCGCACTTAGAACGTGAAGATGTGGATACGTTTACACCGACAAAGTGTATCCTTCCTATAGCCTTTCCCAGACAGTTCCCATCTATCCACTCCTTCCTGATGATGCTTCTGGTGTGCTTGCTGTAATCCCATCCTTGAAGTGGGAATCGCACATTTAGACCTATAAGCTGTTTAGCTCACATGCCCTGTGGGCAACAGAGTATTCTCCTCTGCACCGTGTCACAGCCGTGAGCTGTGGCACCACCTGCCTTCACGCTTGCGTCTGAGGTCAGCGCTTGCTGATGGTGAATTTTGAGTCATTCGCTAACCACAGCCTCAGCTTTTTCACTTGTGATATGGAACTAACTGAAGTTTATCTGTTTTGGACTTATTTCATCTTATACCTGTTACATTTTAATAATATTTTAATTAGTTCTTTGAGAGTTTAATGTGAAGTATTTGAGAATATCTGCTTAACTGCTCCCCCTAACTTCTTTTTTTTTAATTTTAGTGATTTTTGTTATTTGTCTAGAATTCACATTTTATTTATTTATTTATTTATTTATTTATTTATTTATTTATTCTCTCATACAATACATCCCAATCACAGCCTCCCTTCACTCCCCTCCTTCCAATCCCCCCCTACCTCCTCTTTCTCCCAGATCCTCCATTTCCCTTCAGAAAAGAACAGGCCTCCCAGTGACATCAATCAAACTAGGCATAGCAAGATGCAATAAGACTAGACACAAGCCCTCATATCAAGGCTGGATGAGACAATCCAATAGAATGTCCCAGCAGCAGGCCAAAGGGTCAGACACTCCCACACCCACTGTTAGGAGTCCCACAAAAACCCCAAGCTAAAGAATCACAGCGCGTATGCAAAGGCCCTGGTGCAGACCATGCAGGTACCATGGTTGCAGCATCAGTCTCTGTGAGTTACGATGAGGCCTGCTCAGTGAATCCTGTGGGCTCTGCTCATGGTGCCCTTGACCCCTCTGGCTCCTACATCCTTTCTCTCCCTCTTCTGTGGAGTTCCCCAGGCTCCAGCTAATGTTTGGTTATGGGTCTCTGCATCTGCTGCCATCAGCTGCTGGATGAAGCCTCTCTGAGGACCTGAGCTGGGACCTATCCTAGAGTATAGCATAATATCATTAGGAACCATTTCATTGACATTAGAAAAATCAGTCTTTGGTTCTACCCTAGGCCTCTGAGCCATCTACCTCTACTTCTGTATTGACCTAACCTCACTTCCTTTTAAAAATGTTAATAACCCATCAGCTCTTATTTGTACTGTCCATATATTCCTGGGTGTGGGACCATCCGGTGAAACAAAGTGTGGTTGACCTACCAGGAGTTGCACCCTTAAAGAAAACTGATTCTCTATTCCCCAAAAGCTATGGAGTTCATAGCTTAAATCAGATGTGATTTTCTGCATTAACCACCACCCACTGCACAATTCTGCTAAATGGACAAAATGCACTGGATTTCTTTTTAAATGATACAATGCATAGAAAGGTTTTAGTTCAATTCCTAACGCTGCAGAAAGTATGCATAGCAAATGCTAGTATAGATTTCTGTTTTTAGTAATAGTGGCATTTGCCTTCCTAATGTCTATCCCACCCCTTGAAATTAGTCTGAACTTGTCATGATTCCACACTTCCCCTGACAGTGTCTTGTTTAGAATTAGCAATTAGCAGCCTCCCCAAATTTTGCGAGACAGAGAGGAAAGTTGGCTGGGGAGCTGCAGTAGACTTTCTTTTTCTCACGAAAGAGCTGTAAAAAGGAAATACGGTCCTTAGAAGATGTGGATTGTTTCATTGTTCTCTGCCAATGTCATATAACAGACGTTTATTGCATGTTTGAGAAGATTTTAAGCTAGACATCTTCTTTCAGCTTGGTGATATCAGATTCTGAACTGGAAAGACATAAAGATTGTAATGAGAGGCTACAGTAGGCAAGGCCAAAGTTTCCGTAAGTATTGCAAGAGTTGACAATTATGTTGAACTCTGTCTTTCCTTTGTCCAGTTTTCTATAGGACTTGGTCACATCTTGTTGCTAATTTGTGATTAACAAAATCACCTAACTATGCAACAAATGAGATTAATAAAAATTAATCCCAATTTGCAAACAGCACTTGAAAAGTGGTCCCAGAATTCATGTGTAGCTTTTAGATATTTAAAAGGAAATGGATACTTTCATGAACTAGGTCTGAAAACACCAGATCTGCTGTACTGGGAACTTTTAATGATGTAAACTTACTGCTTCCGGTTCTAGAGCATGGAAGTCCAAGGTAAGGCCTCCATGATTGATGACGCCTGCTGGTGAGGTTGACAACATGTTACTGTATCCTCAGATGCTGGAAAGGACCTCAGAAGCTCCTGGGTATTACTCATACAGGCACCGGCCTCAGTGATACTGTCTCATTTCAGGTAAGAGTTTGGCACATACACTGTGGAAAGACTCAGTCCATCACAGTGTGTTGACTAGGCAATGGAAGGAATAAGAAATGGGATTTCTATCTTTTATATAAAACTATTAGTTTTAAGAAGCATAAATGTAAATGCTGAGGGAGATAAATACCATTTATATTCAACTCCTGTCTACTCTCTTGTCTCCCAAAGCCAAAAGTCCCCCTTCTATTTGTATGATTTTACTGTTCATTTAGATTCTACATAGAAGAGAAAACATGTAATATTTGTCTTTTTAAGTCTGGCTTCTTTTGCTTAACATTATAATCTCTAGTATCCTTCATTTTCCTACAAACTATGTACTCTTTTTTTCTTTTTTAGGACTGAATAATACTGTTAAAGGTATATATCATATCTTCTTCATCCATTCATGCCTGCTAATGGGCACCTAGGCTGAGTCGAACCTTGCTATTGGGAGTGGATATGCAGATATTCCATTGTTTGCTGACTTAGATTCCTTCAGGTAAATATCAGAGAATAGTATAGCTAGACCATGTAGTATAGTTCTACTTTAGAGTTCTACTTTTAGTGCTTTGGTTTTTACTGGGGGGACCTCCATATTGACTTCCGTGCTTCCTAGGCTAATTCACATTTCCAGTAATAGTGTATAAGCCTGATCCCCCACTGCCTTCTACCCTTGAATCTTCACCAGAATTTATCATCATTTATTTTCTTGATGATGACAATTCTGAATGAGGTAAGGTACAGTGTCAGTGTTGTTTAAATTTGTGTTTTGGAAAGGGGTTTCTGGCATAGACATTTCTCTATGAGCTAACTCCAATGCCCCAACTCCTAGAACTGTTCCAGCCTATCAACTCCCTTATAATTGCCTCAGATATCAGTTCTCTTAGAGAGATATCTCAGACTGAATTGAGTACCTTCCACAATTCCATGGCATCTTGGAAAGCTTTAACCTAATTCATGTTGCACTGAAATTCTTTGTTCATGCCTACCCCTCTGAGTTCTGAACTCCTCATTGCAAAATGGTTAGGATTGCCTTGGTGTCCTTGACATGAGACATGAGACCTGGGACACTGAAAACAAACACCCGTTCAATGTATATTTAACCGAATTGTCAAAAATGGCAAATGCAAGGCTGTGTAACAGACAAATAATCAAGAAGAGCCAAACGTGCTGGTGGGATGGTGGCTTTGAGTTATCTGCATTTTCAATGGCAGATGGAGTACCTTGCCAGTCCTGAGAGTAAAGGGGCCAGCCCAGCACAAATGGAAGCGATCTTCCTTCCCTCTTGTTATTTTTCTCAACTATCCTGTGTAGTTTTCTTTCGCTATTTTGTGAGCCTTCTTTCTTCCACCCTTTCAACCCCCTAACTAGGTAAGAGGGGAAAAAGGATAGAGGGGAAGTGTTATCATTAGACTACTCCCAAGTAATTAAGGACTTTGAGTTCCTTGGGGCAAGTTTGATCTTTGGCATCGGGGCATCTAACTCCCTTCTTTTTTTTCCTTTGCACATGACTACTTTACAAACTGACCAAGAGCAATAAACAGCAACCAACCAGCAATGAACAATGCACCTTTTGGAATCCTAGCATGTCCTCTGAAGTCTCTAGAATTCTAAATGTCACACACTCGCAGAAACTATCTACAACTGGCAAAGTCATGTCCCTGCTAGAGCAGGAGGCAAATCATAGCTAGCTGCTGTGGGACAATCTGAAGCATCCCCATATCTCATATCTGGGATTAAAATGAAAGCATATTTTTTTTGATTTTTTGAGACAGGGTTTCTCTGTATAGCTCTGGCTGTCCTGGAACTCACTCTGTAGACCAGGCTGGCCTCGAACTCAGAAATCTGCCTGCCTCTGCCTCCCAAGTGCTGGGATTAAAGGCATGCGCCACCACTGCCCGGCTTTGAAAGCATATTCTTATAATATTTCTATGTTTTTTGAAATGAAACCAAAGTTCTCACTACAATCCTATCAAAGCAATGGGAAAGTAACACATCCCAGGTGAGCAGTTTCTGAGCCTCTCAGAATTACCTACCACACCTCCTTAGAAACACAATGTCTAGGGCTTTGTTCTGACTTTCAGAGACAGAAGCCTGAGGAGGGTCACTGAGCTGGAGTTTCTTGACGTTCTCCAGGTGATTTAAACACAGAGCAGCATTTGA
Source organism: Tokudaia tokunoshimensis (assembly GCA_036184795.1). Classification (NCBI taxonomy): domain Eukaryota; kingdom Metazoa; phylum Chordata; class Mammalia; order Rodentia; family Muridae; genus Tokudaia; species Tokudaia tokunoshimensis. Next base: position 7,922,870 of record BTHU01000002.1, read on the forward strand.
GAACCACAGCTCGACTGTTAGGGGAGAAAATACAATGATATGTGATCCGGTGACACTGGATGCTCCTGGGAAATCAAGTCCCTTCCCTGGGCCTCCGTGTACTTACTTATAAATCAGCACTGGGAGTCATCCTTTCCGGTGGCTTAGCTGTCATTGAAGCTGTTGCCTGATTGCTGCAGAGTCTTGCTCCAAACTCACTTTAATGCTATGGTCAAGGAAGCTGCTGGGCCTTGTTCTTGCCATCTCTTACCAGCTGTAAGAGCCTGAGATTGCTAAATATCAAACATCCAGAACTCTTACAAACTGGCTATAAAACTTGTTTGCTTGAAATGGGCCCTGAGTGAAAAATATTTATTATTATGAAATTGGCAAATGCCACAAATTGAGGTTTCACCTTCAACAGTCTCCAGAGGTTGCTCCAGGGCATTCAAGCCCTGCCTCCCAGCCAGCTCAGAACATACTGATACAGAAAAAATGCCTGTCTTTCTTGTGTTCTACATTTTAAGGAATGCAACACAACTTTTCAGCTGGTGACTGACAGAGATTGTCTTGAAAAACACATTTGGGAACATGATACACAGAGTAGAATCTTGAGCAGACTCATACATCCCCACAGAGTTGTCTGCAATGTTTCTCTTCATCCTTCTGTTGTGTCTGTAGTAGAAAAGATAACATTGACCAGCATATATGCATGTATACATAATCTTATATTCATTTTATATGACTACGTAGATACTGTAGTTTGTGGTCTGTATGAATTGAGGTCTTTGTAAATAAAATGAAATTGTATATATAATTTTACTATTTGCAATGACTTTTAATTAATACTATTAAAGACTACTTAAAATTGAATTGTGTTTTTAACAGTTTTATTTAGGTAGTCAAAATACAGAATAAAATTTAACCCCCACTCTTCTTTGTGTGTATGTGTGTGAGTGTGTATATGCATGTGTGTGCATGGCACAGTTGAAAGTGCATGTATGTATCCCTCTTCCTTTCCTATCTTTTCTTCCTTCCCTCTCTCCTTGGTGGTGTTAGAGATTCAATCCAGGGCCTTGTGCATGTTCAACAAATGACTATTGCTGAGCTATGCCCACATAGCCAACTTCTAAAGCCCTGATTTTATATTTGGCCAAGAGTAAAGTAAGTAGAAACAAAGTCTTCCCAGATACTGTAGCTATGATTCTACACATGCCTTTTCATTTGTTATGTAAACAACATTGAGTTTTTGTTTCATTTCACATGTTACTTGCTTATAAGCTCTACAAAACAAAGTAAATTTTAAGATGATTTAAAAACGGATGGTGAGCTAGTTATTTTATTTACTCTGATACTTCATTTTGGAACAAAAGACAACCTGATAAATTTATCATTTTGTTTTGTTAATTATATGGGGTAGTAGTATGACTTTTCAGAGCACTGCATTTCAAAGTGTGATCCACAATCCCCAGGGGTCCGAAGACCTTTTAGGAAAGTCTGCCAATGCAAAACTCATTTCAAAAAGCACTGTGCAGTGTTTGACACATTACTGATGCTTCCGTTTGCCTTGTCAGTGCAACACTGACAACTTAGTACAATCCAAATTGTTCTAGTCACCACGGCATTCACCACCACACACTTGGAGTTCACCAAAACCTAGGTTCATTTCAGAATGCCTCCTGTGAAGCAGCTTTATGGAGAATATGAAGTTTCTGTCTGTGAGAATCAGAATGTGCTCACAAGGCACTGGAACCCAACGGTCGTCTTAAACCCCAAGCTAAGTTGTTAGCTGTTATTTTAATCTAATAGATCAAGTAGCATCCTATGCTGTCACTTCCTACACTGTGTGCATTAAATGAACGGCTACCAGGTGTGATGGCACATACTTTTGATCACAGCACGTGGGAGGCAGAGGCAGGAGGATCTCTGTATGAATTCAAGACCTGTTTGGGCTACTAGGAAGTTCCAGGCCATCAAGGCTGCATAGTGAGACCCTGCAAAACAAAATGACTAATGTACATGCTGTGCGGCAGCATCCTTAACCTTTAAAAATAGTTTTAAGAGCAGTCTTTTAAAAATACATTTAGGTTGATCTATTATCTATCAGTTTTAAAAAACTCACTGAAGATATTTTTGTCCTTAATGAATATTAACTGAGTTCTGAACCTAACGTGCATTTTCTCAAAAGAGCAATACCCGGAAAAAAAAAGAGACCAAAGGAAAAACATTAACAAGATAAATGTAATCCGACCCCCTAAACAAAAGACAATATACAACTCATACAAAATGAAGCTGTGGGGTCAAGGGCCCTTGAGACATGAAAGCTTTTTACAATGAGAGATGATTTTTCTGCTTGGGCACTGTGGCAGGAAAGAGATATACAGCCTTTAATGTTCTGCTAAGCTCCAAAGTACAAGCTCCATTCCCTCAAACTCCCTGAAGGCAAGAGCCAACTCAACATTTGTAATGCTTGCTTAGAAGCAGTCCTTTTGGAGTTTTAAAACTTAAAAGCAAAAACTTTTATCTGTTGTTCACACAGATACTCTTCAACAGCAGGGTGGTCGTGCTGAGCTCCCAGCGACAGATTTAAGTCACCCAGCAACTGCTGATAAGGAACCACTGTGTGTTTTTCCTTTCTGGAGCTCATGCTGTGCATCATTTAAGAAAAGGCAATTACCCAGTTGAAAGGTATTCTGGAAGAGCTGGGGAGATAGCTCAGCGGGTAAAGTACATGCCTAGGACCTGGGTTTGATTCCCCCAGAACTCATATTGACATAAGCCAGGGATGGTGATATAATTGTAATCCCAGGGCTGGGGAGGCAGAGATGGGTGGCTCCCTGGACTCAATTCTCATCTCGTCTAGCCTACTTGGTGAGTTTAGGCCAAAGAGAGACCCTGTCACACGTTTACAAAAAGGATAGCACTCAAGGTGTTCTCTGGCATCCATATATATGAGCACATATGTGTGTGCACCAATGTCCTATATACACACCTGTGTGCATATTTCCACAAGTGTACCTACAAAGAAACATGCACAAGCAAAAAAAGGGAATATGGTCAATATTAGGTCATATTTATTGGCTCTGTATAGAACAAGTTCTCAGTATACATCTGTATATATCAAGACGCTCAGCAGCGCTTCCTGCAGATCTAGGGGGACACGCACGAGCATATGCATTTACCATGAAGACAGCATCGCAGGAAAGGGAATTTTTGTGTTTGGATCCAGTCTCAGGATAAAGTCATCCAGGACTTGGGATCTCAAACAGCTATTCCATTCCATTTTCTTACTCACAGAACCAAAAGAAAGAGAAGATCCTGGGGATGAGAAAGAGAGGAGGAGAAACCCTCAAGGAAGATACTTAAAGACCAGTGACTCTCTTCAGACAATCATCATCTTAATATTTGAAAACTTTTTGTTTTATTAAAGAATCCATTTGCAATTTCCACTTGATTGACTTAACATTTAGTTTAATTTGTTGTCCTTTCATTTGCCAAGGGTAGGAAAGATGCCTTTCCCCCTTCTCTTCATGGTTATGTCCATCGATCAGAGCTCAGGGTACGCTCTTGGGATTTTGTAGTGTGATAGAGATGTACTGAAATGACAGTGAGGGCTGGTAGATAGCTCAGTCAGCAAAGCACTTGCCAGGAAGGCAAGAGGACCTGGGTTAGACCACCAAAGCCTGCTGCTTAAGACAATGCCATCTGTGGAGGCGTGTACTTGCAGTCTTATTCCTGAATGGGCAGGCACAAGTGGACTCCTGGGATTTTTCAGGCCAGCCGGCTTAGCCCATTGATAAGTTTCAAGCCAGTGAGAGACCCTAGAGAGATGGCACTTGAAGAACAATATCTGGCTTCCACATACACATTCACACAACTGGACCTCCTGCACACACATGAATATGCGCACATACCCACCACACACACATACATACCATGACTCGAGCTCATTCTATATTTATTCTCTATTCTTGGCACTCTAGCTTTTGTGGACAATATATAAACAATATTTTTTTTTAATCTTGCACCTGAGAGGAAGAGAGTTTAGAAGAAACTAAGAGAATTGTGTTTTAGGATTCATTACAAGTGAATCATTGCTGGATGCTCAGATGACAGCTATTCTGGGTGTTTCTATTTCCTCTTACCCTCGCACTTCAGTGCAGGGATGAAGCCACAGTAGATCATTTCTCTGTTTGTGTGCATCCCCCAGCTCCTCCCTAGTGAGTTCCTTCTCTTACCTCATATTCCTCACACTGACATTTGTTTTCAGACTAAAAATTCCTTAAGTCATTGGGGAGTTGAGTGATCATGGACTTGAGTTGAATAGAATGAATGTGCTTCAAAAACCTGACAGAAGAGTCTCAGCAAAGTAGCTCAAGGGAATGTCAACAGCTAAGGGAAGGGGAGGGGAGCACTTGGTCTTCTGGAAAGCATGCATTAGTTTTGTAGCTCCTTTGGGGGACATTTTTCATTATTATTAAACTTCATCTCAGGGAATAGAAGGACTCTATTGGGGATTGCCAGTCAAAATCTACAAGATAGCAGGAGTATAGAATACCTTAGGACAGAGGATCTTTTGCTTAAAATTGGGCTAACAGCAAAAAATTCAGTGCGGATTTGGTGACATGACTATCATGCTCAAAAGCATTCAGCTGAAACATCTACATGGTTGTAACTTTATTTATAAAATAAGTGGTATTGTTGTGGTGGTCCTTGCATAAATTTCCACCTGCTTTTCACAGCTACACTGCACAGTTGGCATTACCAAACTGTTAAATCACACACCACACACACACACACACACACACACACACACACACACACACACACACACAGACGTGTTGAGCATGTAGCTCAGGGGCAGAGCACATGCTTAATGTGTGTACTAGACCTTGAATCCAAACTGTAAAACCTGCCCTTCCAAAGCAGAAAGTTCAGGATCTGTGTCTTGTTCAGTGGGAGTAATATAAAACGTCAAGCAAAGTGCTTCCATCAATGAGATTTTTTTCTTTTACTGGAAATAGATTTCTTTCCATATAATATATCCTGATTGCAGTTTCCTCTTCCTCTGCTCCCCCAAGTACCTCCACACCTCCTCTCCATCCAGAGCAACCCCTTTCTGCCTCTCACTAGAAAACAAACAAGCTTTTAAAGGATAATGATAAAGTGAAATCATATACAACAACGAACAGACAGGAATAGGACAAAACAAGCAGAAGAAAAAGGCACAAGAAACAGATATTGATACGCAGACCCATTCCTTCTGCATAGACCCGGATACAGACACACAGACCCGGATACAGACACACAGACCCCAACACAATGCACAGACCCGGCATGTGCTGCCGCAGTCTCTGTGAGTTCAGTACTGTTGTATTTAGAAGGTCTTGTTTGCTTGGTGCCTTCCATCTCACTCTGGCTCTTTCTGCGCTCTTCCATGGGCTTCCGTGAGCTCTGTGGAGGAATTTGAGGGAGATATCCTAGTTATGGCTAAGCATTCCTAGACTTTGGCTTTCTGCATCTTGTCCGGCTTTGGGACTATGTATTTGTTCCTAGCTGTGATAGAAAGCTTCTTTGATGATGACTGAGCAGGGTACTTATCTATGAGTATAGTAAAAGGTCATTAGATGTCATTTTATAGCTATGTTCCTTTAGTAGAACAATAGTCTTTAATTTTAGCCTCGGTCATTAAGCTATCTAGTCTCAAGGTCTTGGTCACTCAAAAAGTGTCAGGTATGGGTTCCATCTCATGGAATGGGCCTTAAATTCAATCAGCTATTGACTGGTTACCCCAGAGATCTTTGTGTCTTCATTGCACAACCGTATTTTGCAGACGGGAAATTATTATAGATCCAGGGGTTTGGGTCTGTGTTGGTGTTTATGTTTCTCCTTTGGCCATGTGCATAATACCTTTTGGTAGCAATAACACTAGCTGTAGGGGTGAAGGCTCTATGTAAGTACCAGCTCATTTCTGTGTTTACTGAGGGGTGTGGGTATTGTCTTCAACGACAGCCCCTTACAACAGCTTGGGTTGTTCATGAGTTCCCATGTGACATCTTTGACCACAATTTATTTGGATACAACTCATTCCTAGTACTTGGAGCTTTATTTGATGACAAGAGATGTCCAGTTGCAGCTCTGTTATCTGGTAATTTCATTTAGCTCACCTTATATATGTATATATTTTAGGAAGCCTCTACTGTATTAGGTTTCCATATTACCCATCCAATGGCGCTAAATTTTAGCTGTCCCTCCCATGTTCCCTCCCTAATTTCCCTCTTACTCCCAACTCTCCACTTGATCTTCTGAGCCCAATCCAACCTCATCCACCTATAACTCTATTCTGTTTCCCTGTCCTAGGGAGATCTATCTGCCTCCTCCAAGTTTCTTACTCTATACTTAACTACTGTGGCTCTATAGATTATAGTTATCATTGGATTAATAATTAATATCAACATATGAGCAAATACATACTATATTTGTCTTTCTGGGTCTGGATTACCTTATTCCAAATCATTTTTCTAGTTCCACCATTTACCTATGAATTTCATGATTTTACTTTTTAAACAGCTCCATGGTGTATATGCACATTTTCTTTTTTTTCATGTTTTATTGATTTATTTATATTTCAAATGTTATCCCCCTTCCCAGTTTCCCTTCCACAAACCCCCTATCTTCTCACCTGCCCACTTCCTCTATAAGTGTACTTCCCAACTGTCCACCCACTCCTGCCTCAGTACCCTAGCATTCCCCTACACTGGGTCATCGAGCCTTCACAGGACCAAGGGTCTCTCCTCTCAGTGATACCTGATAAGGCCATCCTCTGCCACATATCCAGCTGGAGCCATGGGTCCCCCCATGTATACTCTTTGGTTGGTGGTTTAGTCCCTGGGAGGTCTGGAGATCCGGTTGGTTAATATTGTTGTTCTTCCTGTAGGGTTGCAAACCCCTTCAGCTCCTTCGGTCCTTGCCCTAGCTTCCCCATTGGTTCTTTGTGCTCAGTCCAATGTTTGGCTGTGTATTTCTGCAACTGTATTGGTCAGGCTCTGGGAGGGAAAGAGGAGGGGGAGGGAAAAAGGTGGGTCTGATCAGATATGAGAAGAGATGGGGGAGAAATACTGAGGGTCAGGAATTTGAAAGGAGGTATGTAAAAGAAGTAAGGCTTCTTGGCATCAGCAATAGTGTCTGGGTTTGGTGTCTGCAGATGGGATGGATCCCTAGGTAGGGCAGATTCTGGATGACCTTTCCTTCAGTCTCTGCTCTACTCTTTGTTCATGTTTTTCCTTTTGACAAGAGGAAATTTGGATTAATATTTTTGAGGTGGATGCGTGGCCCCATCCTTCAACTGGTTCTATCTCCCCTTTATTAAGTATTTCGGCTAATGTCCTCTTTGGTGGGTCCTGGGAACCTCTTGGGTCCCTGACATCTGGAACTTTCTAGTGGCTACCTCTAGTTCCCTCAGTCCCCACTGCTACACACCTCCTTTCAAATTCCTGGCCCTCTGTACTTTTCCCCCATCTCTTCCCAAATCTAACTAGACCCACCTTTTTCCCTTCCCCTCTTCTCTCCCTCCCAGATCCCTCTCTCCCTCTACTTTCCAAGATTATTTTCTTCCCCCTTCTGAGTAATATTCAGATGGAATATTTTTCTTCTCATGCCTTCTGTGGGTGCTAGATTCATAGATAGATGCTGCTTAAATTGGCTTTATGGTGGAATGCCTTTTCTCTCTACCTATTATAATTGAAAGTTTTTCTGTGTATAATAGTCTGTGCTGGCATCTGTGGTTTCTTAGACTTTGTTCATCATCTTTCCAGGCCCTTCTGGGTTTGAGAGTCTCTATTGAGAAATCAAATGTTATTCTAAGAGGTCTGCCTTCGTATGTTACTTGGTCTTTTTCCTTGCAGCTTTTAACACTGTTTTGATTATTTTGTACTGAGAGGGAATTTCATTTCTGGTCCATTCTATTTGGTGTTCTGTATGCTTCTTGTACCTTGATATGCATCTCCTTGTTTAGGCTAGGGACATCTCCCACTGTTATTTTGTTGAAAGTATTTCCTGGGACTTTTCTAGGGTGCTTCTTCTTCTATTCCTATTGTTCATAGTTTTGGTCTTCTCGTAGTGTCTCGATTTTCTGGATGTTTTTAGATTTAACACATATCTATTTCTTCTATTTTATCTTCAATACTTGAGGTTCTTTCATTCATCTCCTGTATTCTGTTGGTGAGACTTGCCTCTGAGGTACCTGTTCAAGTTCCTATCCTAAATTCTTCATTTCCAGATTCCCTTCAGTTTGGGTTTTCTTTGTTGATTCCATTTCCACATTCAGGTCTCAAACCATTTTATTAATTTCCTTCCACTCTTTATATTTTCATAGTTTTCTTTAAGGGATTTAATCATTGCTATTTTAAAGACCTCTTTCATATTCATAAAGACTATTTTAGGGTCCTTGTTCTGTGTTCAGCTATACCATATAGTAGGGTTGCTGGTCTTTACTGGAGACATGTTGTTCTGGTTTTTATTGATTGTGTTTTTATGCTGATGTCTAAGCATCTGGGTTTGGCATAATTGTAATTCTAGGTGACAATAGCTAATCTTCTCCTTTTGGGTGGGTCATTTATTCTCTGGTTTTTATTGCCTTCTTTCATCCTTCAGAGAGAGTGGTGGCTGTGTGTTGCCTAATAGGAAATTCTTCTGAGTTCCTGCCCATTGTGGCAACTAGGGTTCCAGGTAGAATAGGTTTCTAGGTATTGGGAGCTGACATTTGGTAATGGGAATGGGCTTGGGGAAGTGGATCCATAGGTGGAAGGAAAACAGTGTGTTCTGCCAGGGTCTGCTTAGCTCCCTGGGAATGTGGGCAGAAGGAAGGAGAGGCCACATCAACTAAGGAGCTGGGAATGAGGCTGGGGCTTTGGATTTGGAGGGAAGGAAGGGGGTCAAGGATGAGGCTTACCTATGCTTTGCTGGCGTACTTGCTTCTCTGGCACTCTTGGCTGGAAGTTTCCCAGGGACTGCTGGAGTTGTGGTCTGGGACAATAGGTTGTGCGGGAAGAAAGGTTGCAGGTGAAGATCAGTGACATCAGCTGGAGATGGGGACAGAGAGGGAAGGGAGGCTGCAGCAGGTGGTTTGCTACAGAGCTGGGAGGGGGTGACTGAGGTATTGGACTTGGAGTAGAGGAGGAAAGAGTGCAGATCTGCAGTTAGCCTACCTGCTTCTCCTGCCAGTGTGGCCTGTGGGTTCCCAGGGAATGTCAAATGAGAATTTCTCATGTAGCTCTTGAAGCAATTCACTAAAGAAGGTTTAATAATAGGTGAGTAATTAGATCTCGGTCCCTGAATTCCCTACTGAGAATTTTCAATGGACTTCAGTGTAACTTCTGAATGTGTGCTGAAGATGCTTCTAAAATGCACTAGAAGGCCTAAAGACTTGGTTTAGCAGTTTAGAGCACTTGTTCTTGCAGAAGACCTGGGTGCTACTCCCAGGACCCACATGGCATATGCATATATATGAAAAAAAAACCTTGATACTCACAAATTAATAAAATAAGTTTAAAAAATTAAAACAAATTAAAATAAAACTGACCAGGAGGAAATGTTGCTATTTCATGGAATGCTTTTCAGACTGCATTTCCATGTAAACAGTGACCCTCTGGTTTGCTGGCTGACCTTGAACAATATTAAGTTTGCTTAGACTCTAAACTTTAAGATGATTGATATTTTAAAATATATTTCATATATCATTGGTGTATACAAACTTTAACTTAACCCTTTTCCAAAAGAAAACTAATTCCAAGTGAGTTTTGCTCTAAGAATGTGTCAAAAAACTTGAAATTTGTCACTGGAAAATCACTCATAGGATCCATATATAAACATCTTTGAAGTGCTACTTGACCCAGTCACTACCCTTGGTGGCAAACGCCAGCAACATCTGAAGTTTTATCTTTTGCGTTTGGTTAGAAGTAGAGGCACCTTACCAGTTAACGGAGCATAGATCCTCTTTCAGCAGATGGAATTAGCTGTGAGAACTGTGTGTGCTCTCAGGTCTTCCTTCCATAGTCCACAGTCATCAGAGGATAGCATGATGCCATTGGGAAAGCTCATGTTTGTAGTAAACAGACTTGGGTTAAAATTTTCCTGCCAGTTACTAGATTGTGATTACAGACAATCTGTTATAGCCCCCTCTCTTTCCATCCATCATCTATCAATCCATAATCTTACCAATATATTGTCTGTCTATCTATGTATCTATGTATCTATCTATGTATCTATCTATCTATCTATCTATCTATCTATCTATCTATCTAACTATGTTCACTTGTGCAGCCTTCCTCCCTCATCTCTTTCTAGTCCCACCCTCATACCCCCTCCCCATTCCCTTATCTTCAGAGAAGGGAAGCCTCCCCCCATGGGTACCAGCCCACCCTGAAACGTCAAGCTGCAGCTGGACTAGGCAAAGGCAGTCCAGCCATGGCAAAGAGATGATTATTGACAATCTTATGCAACGTCTTTAAGCCTCAGTTTCCTGCCCTATAGAAAGAGAAAATGGTGACATTCATTATTATGAAGATCAAGCAAGGCAAATATATAAGACAACTGACATAGTGTCTAGTACATTTTTGACAACTAGCATATGTTAGTTTTATTCCTGTTTTGTTAGGTTTCTCGTCACACACTATTGCAAATTACAACATCCTTTATGAGCGAATGAGTTTTTCCCTCCTCCTAACCACTTGTCTCCCCATGTCTTCCCAGACATAACCCTGCTTAACTCTCTTCATCCACAGGACCCTCTCTTTTTGCACTATCTTATTCTATCTCATTTGTCTCCAGCTCAGAGTCTAACTAATCAAAATCTGATAAAAAGCAGCAATTGCCTTTATTGTCTTGCCCTCCAAGGCAGTTTAATGTTAGCTATGATTCTTTGTATGCAGTGGGCATAGCTTGAATGCAATTTCACATAGAATCCTACGCTTACTTAAGACATTATTATTGTTTGTTTGTTTAGTGGGTTATGTGGTTCTTGCGCATGAGTTTTGCAGATGACCAGGTCCTTGATGTAGTATCAGAAGGTTGGACTCACCTAGTCTCGCAGAACAGGCGCTGGTTGGTAAAAAAAAAATGTTGGCTAGTTAAATTATAAACCATTTCTGCTAATTCAAATCATTCTGTGAGTGAAGTCAAAGGGACAAAAAGACTGTGCGGTGAGATACTGAGAAGAGGAACAAGTTATATTGCATTTCGTTCTGAGTAGCTCTAGTTTTAAATGATGGAAATATATTACACTTCATAGGATTTGAAAGCAGATAATGTTTAACCATTAAAGAAACTAACTCTATCCAAGAAAATTGTTCCTCAGTACAACTACATAAAATCATTTTACTGAGTACTAAGCTACTATTACCCCTGATGGATGGTGTCCTCATCATCAGTTTCCTTGAGCTCCCATCAGACTAATGGAATCATGGGAGTTGTCAGGGTCTTGCTTGAATTGGTGACATTACCTACCCAAAACAGTAAGTTCTTGGCATAACTTTGGCAATGTATCTATGTTTTGCTATTCAGATGAAAACAGTTTAGTTTTGTTTTTTAATAAATGCAGGAGAAATGCATTTACTGTCTGCTGGACCTAAGCAAAGAATCATGTACTTTATTATAACTAATCACCATTCTCCTGGCTGCCAAGGTAACCTGGTGGAAGAAACATAGCCTGTGAGAATGAAAGATGGGGCCCTGGACTTTGTGAGTTGCTACATCAACCAAAGCTGCAGACAGACTACCCAGCAACTTTTGTCCTGTGAGATTATACTTTTATTATTGCTTAAGTCAGCTTGATAACATCCTAATTGGTATTAGCAAGGAAATGAATGGAAATAATAATAAATTAATAAGATCTTTCCAAGTTCAAGGAAATTGAATAAATAATACATTTATGGACAGCATACTGTGGTGGTTTCAGTATACTTGGCTGAGGGAGTGTCACTATTAAGAGGTGTGGCCTTGTTGGAGTAGGTATGACCTTGTTGAAAGAAGTGTGTCACTGTGGGGGTGTGTAGGCTTAGATTTTAACATTTACTTTTACTAAGGGTTCTCAAATGCTTCAACCCTCCTTCTAGCCCACCATCCAAAGGTAGGGGAGAAAAAAAATGGTAAATGGGACAAGGGGATGTGGACAAGTTTAGAAGTAGCTCCTTGGGGAGATTCCAATCTCTGTCTGGATACCAGGAATACAGATCATTAGCATCAGGCTACCAAAAATGAATCAGCTGCGGTGGCATGATCCAGCAGAAACAGCCAGGCTCCCACCAAATTGGCATAAGACAGCAGCAGTGACCAGGACATCTTGGGATGCCAGGAGAAATTCTCTACAGTGCCTCTCTCAATGAAGCAAAGATCAGCAAAGATGAAAACACAGACCAACAAAACGTTGCAAAGCTAGGTATGCAACCAAGCATGCTGTCACTGTCTGTTGAGTCCTATTTATACTTTCTCCAAACATCACGTGTCCTCCTATGGATCTTACCTCAGCAAAACACCATGTGAGTCTGTCTTAGCAAAACATCATGTGAGTCTGTATCACCTGACATATCCAGAAACTTCCACTTCAGGGGTGACCTTTGAGTCCCTCCTCCTAGCTGCCTGAGGAGTCAGTCTTCTCCTGGGTTCAGTTGGAATAAAATGTAGTATTTTCAGCTCCTTCTCCTTTATCATGTCTGTCTGCATGTCACCATGCTTTCTGCCACGACAATAATGTATTAAACATCTGAAACTGGAAACCACCCCCAATTAAATGTTGACCTTTATAAGAGTTTCCTTGGCCATGGTGTCTCTTCATAGCAATGGAAACCCTAAGACACATGATTACTAAAAAGAATATCTTCAGTCCATCTATAAAGGGGCTTCAGTCCATCTATAAATGTGCCTATTTTGGTTTCAAGTTTGCACTGGTTAGGGTTTTGCTTTGTTTTGTGTTTTACCGTGGTCTCTGCTTCAATTCCTGCCTTGAGGTAGTGGCCCAATTTCCCTATGTAAATCAAATAAGCCCTTTCTCCAAGTTGACTTTGGTCAGCATTATGGCAACAGAAACCTAATAATGTCTGATTTCTTAGTCGAGATTGAAGGGCCTTGTAGCCAATATATAATATCTGAATTGGGTAATTGATATCTCTCAATTCATTTCCACAAAATCCTTCCCTCAAAGCTCTACCTCCCTTGTTTAGAAGTATACTCTCAGCTAGGAGCTCAGTGGAGCTTGGTGGTGGAGTACTTTCCTAGCATACCCAAGCAATGCTCTGGGTTTGATCCCCAGCCACAAAAACAACCAAGCAATGCATAAGTAAAACAGCAACAGAAACCTGTAAATAAAACCAGATCTTTAAAATTGCTTTTATTTAACTGTCCATTGGTGTGACATCATCACTCTGTTTGCAAGGATCCCTGTTTATTTCCACAGAAGAGTTGCAAGCCTAATAGTTTAATTCCACACTATTAGGTTTTTTGTTGCCCTCCATCTAGGAGAAATAACTGTATTATATGAAAATTAGCAATGGTTGAGGAGTTTACATTTCAAATAAATAATATTATAAAGTTTTCAGAAAGAAGGTAAGGATGTCCCCAAAAGGGGAATTTGAGAGTTATTCACAAACCTAAACTTCGTGTTTGTTTTTAAATGGTGTTCTAGAAGCAAATTAGTAGAAACACACTTTGGATCATTTGCATCTTATAATTAAAACTGGTCCACACTTCACTGCCTGAGTTAAACTCCTGCTTCCAATAGAGTCAATGCCAAATGAAGTGGTACTTCTTGAGTTGCAGCCAGGCAATGAGAACACCGGTGGGCTTCATACGCCAAGGGCATCTTCTCGCCAAAGGAAGGCAAATGTCTTCTCACTCAGCCTTGCAAACTGGATGTCCCAGGAGTCTAATTAGAGGGAGAAGGTGGGAGAATTGAGTCCTCAAGTTGTATCATTCCAAGCTTGCATGAACTTTCATCTTAGCAGTCAGTTCCATAGTAACATCACGAGGGCAACTTAGTTTCAAACAACACAGTTTGCTGTCGAAAATCCTAGTGTCAGCTTGGTTTGTTTTTGCAACTTTGTTTATGCTTAATAAAAACCCGAAATAGATGAAAATACAAAAGTTTTACAGTCCTCCCATTTGTACCTTACTTATTTATTGACATTTAATAACATCTCAGCTTTATTCCTCACCAGGAACAAGTTACATATCACTTTGTTCCTTGGTTCTTGATCCAAGGAGGCAACCATGTTCTGAACTTAAGAAGATTTTGTTAGGATTAAATAATTTAATGTATGGAGCACACTCAGAAAAGTCCTCAGTGTTACAGTAGGTAGGCAGGGTTATGTCTACTCCTATACTTTACTAGTATTACGAATAAAATTTAGGTTCGTGGAGAGGTTTTTCATTCGAAGGGTACGATAGTGCTTGATGAATCTCATCTCTTTCTTGATCACTGTTAGATGCCAGATGACCAATCTCTGGCCTCCTTTGGGTGTAGTAAGTATCATAATGAGTCTTATTTTTAGTGCTTATTACTCCCTAATCCATATTTTCTTTCTTCTTAGTTTATACTCCTAACTTAAATGTTCTTGTTCAAATTTAAGTGCTCAGGTCAATTTAGGAACAAAAGCTGCTACACATAAAATCAACCAAAGTACATGCTCCCTATTGGTCTGTATGAAAGACAACATTTAAAAGACAGTAAGGCTGACTGGGATATGTTACCACACACAGCAGGAATCTCAGAAACCCATTTCCTGGACCATGAGGCATTCTTTCAGAAACAGGAGTGTAATCTCATTACTGTAGCTAGTTTTGCCCACTGTATGGCTATTGCAGTGCTTGCTTAAGTTCTATCATACACACATCACCGGTATAGCATTTACTTCACGTTTCTAATAATCTAGAGACTTAATATTTGTCTCTTTTAAATTTAGATCTCTAAGTTTCTGATAGTTTGCTTTTCTGCAGAAGGAAAGGCAATCACTGTGGTCAAGATCCCTTTTATCATCGTCCAGAGAAGAGGGTGTTATTTATGATGACAGCTTTATAATTTCTCTCTCCTAATCTTTCTGCTCCATTTTCTGGCCCATGCCTCCATCTCAAGCATTTTGCACTGAGGAAAATGAATCCTCCACACAGAGTTTTTGCTGCCTCCCTCTTAGGGTTTGTTAAGTGAGATGAGAAATAACATGATCCATCAGGTGTTGAAATTAGCTACTTATAGTCCCTGAGAAAACATACCTACCTGCTATTCAGATTCTTACTTCTAAAGCAATTAGCACTTCACATTGGAAGTTGAGATGAGAGTGATACCTCCACCTACAGCCTCATGCATATACATAAAGATGATCACTCTCCAATTACAATTTCCTATCACCTTACCCTCTACTTTCATCTGTTTTTCCTCCCAACTCTACTGTTTTAATTTCTACTTATTAAGAGAGAAATGGGACTTCTACATGACTTTTATTTTTATTGGTTCATAGCTCTAAGCTTTAACTTTCTACATTTCTATTTGAATCTATAATTAATTCATTCTCCTTCCATTTTTTCCCTCTTGCCCCTCCCATGTGCCCTCTTACTCTTTCAAATAAATTGATGTGTGTGTGTTTGTATGTGTATGTATGTGTATGTATATGTGTCTTGAAAAAGGCTGAGAGTGGGAGATGTCTTGCTCATATGAGAGCACTCCTCCCCCACTGTTGGTTATCCAATGCCAGGTGGTCAGCCTTGAAATCATACATATACAAATAGTGTTATGCAGACCAAGCAGATTGTACCTACTTAATAACCTATGTTGTTATTGCCTTTCCAGGGTCTCTAGTCACAGTCCTAATACCTCCCCCCTTACTGGAATAATGCCCTTGCCTCTATTATCAACTCCCAGGTATTTCCTGTTCCTACATATCCAGTCAGTTCAGATACTATAACATTGTCTTCTGTAGGTGAATGATTTCTCCTTTTATTAATTACTGTGATGTCTACCTGCTTGTTTGGCCATAGTGTAACAGTGCAACATTTATTCTTAGCATCTTAGCTTCTATTGCTTTGTGTGCTCAAGGTCTATCTTCTGACAGCAACATAAAGATAGATGGTTACAGCCGGCTTTTCACAGTACAGTGCCCTTTTGTAACACAATCACTAACATCCAATATTCTTGAGACTGGCACACAAATTTGGCATATAAAAGTCTGGACTGGGGGCTGGGAAGATTGGTGGTGATTAACAGAGGACTTGCTGTTCTGGCAGAGCACCTAGGTTCAGTCTCCAACATGGTGGCTTACAACAGTTCTTAACTAGTCCTAGGGGATCTAGTGTCCCCTTATGCCTTCTGCAGGTACCAGGTATATATGCAGTGCACATATATACACATACATACATACAGGCAAACACACATAAAATTAAAAATAATAAATCTTTAAAAGTAAGTTTTGTTCAGTCAGACAAGATGGTAAAAGCACTTATCACCAAGCCTATGGCTTGTTTTGGATTCTCACCCCTCCCCACACACACACATGCACAACACACACAGATACAGACACAGACAAAGACACACACATACACATACACACACAGACACACACACACACACACACACACACACACACCATCTGAGAGTCAGCCTAAGGTAAAATGGCATGTACTGAATTAATCTGAATAATATTAATAGAGGTATCTGATGTGCTTTCTAACCTCATCCCTCCATGTTTGCTAGAATAATAATAACCCCAGTACTACATATACCCCTAAAAGCAAAGCTTTTAATTTAGAACTAAAATTATAGAAAACATTTGAAGAGCATTAGGCAGACAAAATTAATAGGGCTACATGACCTGTTTTTAGATGAACCCCTTACTGCCCTGATGAGTTCTTTCAAACAGATTGCTCTTTGCAGAAGAAAAAGTACTGAATCATTCACTAGAATATTTATTTCCTTAAATTGAGGCATTAAGCTTTAAATCATTAGATTGAGTTTAACAGATTTTTTTTCATCCTGTTCATAAAACAGTCAAAAGCAGAACAAAACAAAGGTTTTCTCTTCTACCCTGGCTCAATGCCCTGCAAGCTTTTGTGTAACTTTCACAATGCTCATTGCATGGGCCTGCATTTATTTGCAGCTCCATGATTTCAAGTGGGATACTCTGTATCTGCCTAACACCTATAGCGGCAGGAGGCAGGACAGCAGTCCTTCCCTCTTTCCAACCCTGCTTGATTTCACTCTCAGGATAAACCAATATCAATAGTAACACCCTTTCTTTTTTCTGAGCTTTTCAAATGGGAAGCGATCCTATACTTTATCTGGCAGTTATCTTTTACTACATAATACATGGACCCTCCAAATAATAACCATGAATCTACTCTTTTTTTTTCTGAACAACTAATATTCCATAGAATAAATAGAACAAAATAATATATCACTTTTTGCAATATTGTGACAAATACCCATGTAGTTAAATTTTATGTTTCTGCAATTTTACTCTGCAGCTTATCAAAGATGCCAGTCTTTGCTCTCTGAATTTCCAACATGAGACTCTTAGGCAAAAGGATGCACATCCTTTTGTGTGTTACATCTTCAGCAAGATGGCTTACTCATCTGCAGGTTTCCACTGGTGGCATGGAAATGTGGTGACAATCAGTCTCAGCATGTCTTGTAATTTGCTTGCTGCTTTTATTTGCCTTTGCCCAGCAGGGTAAACTTTTTTCTTATGAGTATTGTCCATAATAATCATCACTGGATTTCTTCTAGGGATCAGTTGTCCACAGAACTCATCTCTCAATGTCTAATTGCCTGCTTGTCTTGGTTGCCATCAGTATTGCCTATATAGAATCACTGTATCCCTGTGGCCATTTTAGTCATCAGACATTTTCCTCCTCAATGGATGGCTGAGGAAGTGATTTAGTTTAATGACCAATTTGTGGATCAGACTGACCAGATTCAAATTCCAACTTCTTTTTATTTGTGTATAATCTGGGACTGAACAACTCATCACGTGAAATAGGTTGAAAATCATATCTATTTCATATGACAGAATGGAGATTAAACATATAAACGTGAGTCATGCAGAAATAGCATTATCATAGAATAAACTAACATTTTTATTTGCTATCATTATGCTTCTAATTTGTGTTGCTCATTACATAGAATCTGTTTGCCAGTTTATTTAATGGATTGTAACGATCAATCCGCTCATGATTATGATTTTACAATTTAAATCTATGTTTATTTTGTTAAAATAAAAAGTGAGAACTGAAGTTTTTGGTTTTCTCTGCATGATTAGCCTACTGTGCCTGTACTGTATATATTAACTAAACTCTGTCGCCCTCCAGCCTCTACCAGGCTGCCTTTACACTTGGTTGTTCTTTCACTCTCTATGTGATTCCATTCCTTTCTTGCCTATTCCTATTGTGTTTGTGATGAAAGTATTACAGTAGGTTTAATATTTGATAGGCTAGTCCTATATCAAGATTCCTTTATCAATACAGTCTTAGTAATTCTATTTGTAGAATACTAATTCCACATACACACACACACACATATCATTAAATTATGTTACCATTAATTTATACATAAATATTCTGTGCACATGCATGTGTGTTTATATGCATGTATGTGTGCACATGTGCATAACCATGTGTGTGCATGTGGAGGCTAGAGGGCACTAGTATCTATTAATAACTCAATAATAATAATAATATTGATTTAGGGTGATAACCCTCAGGAATGTCATCCACCTCCTAAACTGGGTGGTAGGTATTGATTACAAATGCAGTTCAGCACAGTTGTCTTTTCCTTTTTTCCCATTGGTTCTGAGGACTCAGGCCTTCATGTGTATGTCGCATGCTCTTTTCAAACAGAGCTATTCCCCAGATCCTTTTTAGTAATTTCTACATTCTCTTTCACATGCGTGGCCATATGCACTTTTTCAGAACATGCACATTTGCTTTCTCTTACCTTAGTCAGGCTTCTTCCTCTTCCCCTCCTGTTCTTCCTTTCCTCTTCTCCACCATCATCCTTTTCATTAAAGCAGCTTTGTGTCTCACAGCTTTTCAAATAGAAACATGCAGAGGTGAGAAGGTGAGGTGCAGGGGAGGTGGGGGTGGTGCAGAGAGGCTGGGACGGGCTGGCTGGCTTTCAGCTCTGCCTTGCAGGTCTGTCCATCCTTGGCCCTTCAGGATAGCCAGTCGTTTTCCAGCTAACATTGCCAAGGGCAGGCTGGCATAGTGCTGAACTGGCAAGATGCTTCAGCTACATGCCAGCTCTGATGGATGGAAGCTGTTGCCTATTTCTCTCTGTGAAGAGAGATTCTGAAGACAACATTTTTGACAGTGGATTTAATTATCAGATTTGAGTTCAGTTTGGCTGTAACTTTCTAGCTGTCTCTGGCACATCCTAGGCATTCGACGAGTAATTACTCAGATGAACCTCTATTGAGTCCCTTTAAGTTCATGGAACCTGACCATCTGTATCTATAGTACAAAATCACACTAACAGCTCTATGCATTTACTGTGAAGATGAATTGAAACGAGTGTCTTTGCATCCAAATGTTCCCTCGGCAACAGAATGCTACAATAATGAAACGTGCAACAGGAAACTGAAAATTTGACCATTGACCTGAAAAGTAGCCCACTGACCATTCACTGTTCTTCTGTTGCTCTGCTGTTCTGTTTCCTCTTTAATACTTTAACATTCAATAGTAAGGGAGTAAGAAAAGCTTTGGCAGCATGGATAGTCACTGAACTTCAGGGCAGCACATGAAGTTTGTCTGACACATGGTAAAATATGGCCTCGGGGTTTCCTTAGTCCCTCAACTTCAACTTTGTGTATGTGTGTATGTGTGTGTTTGTGTGTATATGTGTTTATACATGTATATATGTGTGTGTGATAAATAAATTCAATATAAATGTACGTATACATGTACATATACGTATACTAAATTAGAGTATACGTATATACTCTAATTTAGTAGTTAGGACAAGTACCATATCTGACCATAAAATTATGTTGACCTGACTTAATGTATTTCAGTCTTTGAAATCTCAAGATTTCATCTGTAAGCCAGGTGTCGTGGTGCATATTTTTTTTTTTTTTAATTTAATTTTATTTTATTTTTTTAATTTACATTCCAAATCACTTCCCCTTTCCCGTTTCCTCCCTCCCCGAAAGTCCCATAAGCCCCCTTCCCTCCCTCTTTTCTCCGTTCAACCCCCTCTCATTACTCTGTCCTGGCGTTCCCCTACATCCAGTCTTTCCAGGACCAGGGGTCTCTCCTTCCATCTTTTTAGAAATCTATTGATATGCTGATTGTGTCTAGGGTATTCTGAGATTCTGGGTCAATATCCCCTTATCAGTGACTTCATACCATGTGTGATCTTTTGTGATTGGGTTACCTCACTAAGGATGATATTTTCAAGTTCTGACCATTTGCCTAGGAATTTCGTGAATTCATTGTTTTTAATTGCAGAGTAGTATTCCATTGT
Organism: Tokudaia tokunoshimensis; assembly: GCA_036184795.1. Classification (NCBI taxonomy): domain Eukaryota; kingdom Metazoa; phylum Chordata; class Mammalia; order Rodentia; family Muridae; genus Tokudaia; species Tokudaia tokunoshimensis. Next base: position 7,943,346 of record BTHU01000002.1, read on the forward strand.
GTAAATATACCACATCTTCTGAATCCATTCCTCCGTTGAGGGACATCTGGGTTCTTTCCAGCTTCTGGCTATTATAAATAAGGCTGCTATGAATATAGTGGAGCATGTGTCCTTATTGCATGCAGGTAAAGTCTCTGGGTATATGCCCAGGAGTGGTATAGCCGGATCCTCCGGAAGTGTCATGCCCAGTTTTCTGAGGAGCCGCCAGACTGCTTTCCAGAGTGGTTGTACCAGCCTGCAATTCCACCAGCAGTGGAGGAGTGTTCCTCTTTCTCCACATCCTCGCCAACAACTGCTGTCTCCTGTGTTTTTGATCTTAGCCATCCTGACTGGTGTGAGATGGAATCTCAGGGTTGTTTTGATTTGCATTTCCCTAATGACTAAGGATGATGAACATCTCTTTAGGTGCTTCTCAGCCATTAGATATTCTTCAGGTGAGAACTCTTTGTGGAGCTCTGTACCCCATTTTTTAATAGGGTTACTTGCCTCTCTGGAGTTTAACTTCTTGAGTTCTTTGTATATCTTGGATATTAGCCCTCTGTCGGATGTAAGGTTGGTAAAGATCATTTCCCAGTTAGTTGGTTGCCGCTTTGTCTTTTTGACGGTGTCTTTTGCCTTGCAAAAACTTTGTAATTTAATGAGGTCCCATTTGTCTATTCTTGATCTTAGAGTATAAGCTATTGGAGTTCTGTTCAGGAAATTCTCCCCTGTGCCCATATGTTCAAGGTTCTTCCCTAGTTTCCCTTCTATTAGTTTCAGTGTGTCTGGTTTTATGTGGAGATCTTTGATCCACTTAGAATTGAGCTTAGTGCAAGGAGATAAGGATGGGTCAATTTGCATTCTTCTGCATGTTGACCTCCAGCTGAGCCAGCACCATTTGTTGAAAAGGCCCGTGGTGCATATTTTAATTCTAGTACTTCGGAAGCAGAGGCAGGTGGATTTCTATGAGTTTAAGGCCAGGCTGGTCTAGATAGTGCTAGGCTAATAATGGTTATTCTGATTATTTGAACTTTGAAACATGATTGTCTTCTCCTCTAAGTTTACATTTTCTTGTTTATATCTAAGCTGGCCAGAACATTTTGACTTCAAGCTCTTCAAACTGCCAGTAACTAATGACTACAATATCTGCAACTCAATAAGTTTCTGCAGGTCAAGTGATCACGCCTTCTATATTTAATAGTAAATATTAGATGATACAATCACTAAGCCACAAATTTTCAATATATTTGAGGGTGTATATTTAAGTTTCTATCTTAAAGAATATGCCATACATGTGCTCTTTAACTATCTGTGAATCATTATGAGACATCTCTCTATCAATTATCTATCTATCTATCTCTCTATCTATCTATCTTTCTATCTATCTATCTATCATCTATCTATCTATCATCTATCTATCTATCTTACCTACATTAAAAGAGAATCATGTATACTTAGAAAGATATTAAAAAACAATCTGTTGTTGCAATAAAAATATATTTATATCAAATATTAGCAAAGCTTCAGATATTGTGGAAAGGGTAGCGAATATGTAAGTCGAAAAGTCGAGAGGTCTAATATAGGCTATAAGGACTACAGACAGTAAGAATGTTGCAAACTCTCCCCTAGAGGCATTGGGTATGACTGTTGTGTCATGTGTGCATCAGTAGGTGGCAGAGAGGAGAGAGGACCTATGAACATCTGAATGATTAGTAGCCTATGGGTCTCTGAAAAAAAGAGAGCCTGAGACGGCTACCAGTCCAGCACCAGAGGGCCCAGACCGGGAGCTAGCCTGATACAACCTCTAGTCTGGCACTGTGCAGGCCGGGGGGGGGGGGGGAGCAGGGGAAGCCATGCCTAGAATGATTCCTGCCCAGCACCATAATACACGAGTTTACCTGAGTTGGGCATAGCACTCCTGAGATGATCCCAGACACTCAGAGACCCCAAATGCCACTAAGAGGAGCAAGTAAGTGGTGGAGAAATAGAAGAGAGAAACAGACAGATGTGGGCACAATGGGGAGAAGAACTGGAGACTCGAGAATAGTGAGGAACAGCGTGATGTGAGTAGCTGGTGATGTCACCTGGGGTCCTGGCCTATGCTGCCATTGGGGGCCAGGTCTTGGCCCATGACCCTATAGCAGCAGGGGTTTGCTATCACCAAGGCCACGTGGACAACCCTGGTCTGGACTGCTGCCTATGGACATGTTGATGTCTTAGGGCTATGCAGAACTGGGACCACTCCTAATCTGGACACTATGGGAGAGATGACTCTAGGGACATGAGAGCAGGAGAGCTGACTCCATCCCTAGCCAGCTGCAGTTTCGGTTAAGCCATACAAGTATAGGAGACCTGGCTCTACCAGTTGTCTCTGTGAGGTGGTGTGGACAAGGGAGAGATACCCTCATCCTCCTAGTGCCTCACTACCTGTGGCAAGTGAGAGACCTGACCCTGGGGTCATGAGAGCAGGAGAGCTGTTCCTATCCCTCACCTGCTGCAGCAGAAGGAGAGCAGGCCCCTCAGCACACCTGGGCAGCACAGTAGAGCTGGCCCTGGATGTGAGGATTGTGCATGGACTGGCCCCAAGGATGTCAGTGGAGCCAGCAGGCTGACCATCTCAGATACTTCTCAGGCCCAGGTCCCAGGCTTTGAGTAGGCACATCCCAACATTTACCCCATTAATGAACTGCTAGATTGCATTAAGAGGCTAGCCCTACGCATCCAAAACTATGAGATTTCCACAATCCGGGGCAACAACAGAATATCTGAGAGGAATCCTAGTGAGGCTCCTAAATTAATAGTATGGCAGAAGCCAGAGGTCTCACACCAGACCATTGGCTCACTGCAATGAACATTTGCAAGCAAAGACATGTGGACAAAACGGATTGTGTGGGACACTCTGTGACACACTACAGCTTCTACAAGGAGAGTTTTTTTCTTTGTTGTGAGGAAAAGTTGCAAGGGTGGAGGGTGAGTATAAGGGAAGGGTGAGATGAGTGGGATTGGGGTGCATGATGTGAAACTCAGAAAGAACCAATAAAAAGTAAAAAAAAAAAACCCACATTTTGTAATGTAAAAAATAATGTTGCATGTGCTGTATAGGATTCATACTAGTATATATAGTTTATATATATTATATATACCCTCTACTCCCATGCCCCCCAAAACAGACACAGACATAAGTAGCTGTGTAGATTGATATATACTTTAACCTGCCTCACTATGGTAACCTCTTATTATCTCTATGCATCCCATGGTAGCATATTGTATAACGAAATAACTTACTTTTAGTAACAAGACAGTTTACTTTGTAATAAAAGACAAAGCTACACATGAGTTTTCAAATGTTTGATTTTGGGGCCCGGGAATGTAGCTCAGTGGCTTGGGTGCTTGACTATATCACACGTGAGTCCTACTGAAGGCCATTCTGAGGTCAATGACATTTTTCTTTTTTCTTTTTTTGTTTTGTTTTTAAAGATTTAATTATTTTATATGTGAGCACACTGTAGCTGTCTTCAGACACTCCAGAAGAGGGCATCAGACGTCATTACGGATGGTTGTGAGCCACCATGTGGTTTTGAACTCAGGATCTTCGGAAGAGCAGTCAGTGCTCTTAACCGCTGAGCCATTTCAATGACATTTTTCTTTTTTCTTTTTTTTTTTAATTTTAATTCTTTTTTTATAGTCACCCACTCCCCTCCAGATCCTCTCTCCCACCCAGTTTCCCGCCTCCATCAGTCTTCCATGACCATTCCATCTCCCCTTCCAATTAACACTCAAACATCTTTGCTTGTGCCCTCCTTCCTGTCGAGGAAGCTTGAGTCTGTGGTATATAGCATGGACATTATATATTTTATAGCTAATATCCACTTATAAGTGAATATATACCTTGCATATAATTTTGGGACTGGGTTATCTCACTCAGGATGATATTTTCAAGATGCATCTATTTGCCTACAAAATTCATGGTGACTTGTTTTTCATAGCTGAATAAATAGTATTCCATTGTGTAGACATGCCACGTTTTCTTTATCTTTTCTTCAGTTAAGGGACATCTAGTTTTTTTCAGTTTCTGTCTATTAAGAATAAAGGTGCTATGAACGTAGTTGAGCAAGTGTCTTTGTGGGATGGTGGAGCATCTTTTGGGTATATGACCAGGAGTGTTATAGCTGGGTCTTGAACAAGAACAATTACTAATTTTCAGAGAAACCACCAAATTGATTTCCAAAGTGGTTGTACAAGTTTTTTCTCCCACCAGTAATAGAGGAGTGTTCCTCTCGCTCATCCTTGCCAACATGTGCTATCATGTGAGCTTTTTTTTTTTTTTTTTTTTTTGGGAGGAAAGGGTTTATTCAGCTTAAATTTCTTTTTTTTTTAATTATTTATTTTATTTTTTTTTAATTTACATTCCAAATCATTTCCCCTTTCCCGTTTCCTCCCTCCCCGAAAGTCCCATAAGCCCCCTTCCCTCCCTCTTTTCTCCATTCAACCCCCTCTCGTTACTCTGTCCTGGCGTTCCCCTACATCCAGTCTTTCCAGGACCAGGGGTCTCTCCTTCCATCTTCTTAGAAATCTATTGATATGCGGATTGTGTCTAGGGTATTCCGAGATTCTGGGTAAATATCCCCTTATCAGTGACTGCATACCATGTGTGTTCTTTTGTGATTGGGTTACCTCACTAAGGATGATATTTTCAAGATCTGACCATTTGCCTAGGAATTTCGTGAATTCATTGTTTTTAATTGCAGAGTAGTATTCCATTGTGTAGATATACCACATCTTCTGAATCCATTCCTCCGTTGAGGGACATCTGGGTTCTTTCCAGCTTCTGGCTATTATAAATAAGGCTGCTATGAACATAGTGGAGCATGTGTCTTTATTGCATGCAGGTAAAGTCTCTGGGTATATGCCCAGGAGTGGTATAGCCGGATCCTCCGGGAGTGTCATGCCCAGTTTTCTGAGGAACCGCCAGACTGCTTTCCAGAGTGGTTGTACCAGCTTGCAATTCCACCAGCAGTGGAGGAGTGTTCCTCTTTCTCCACATCCTCGCCAACAACTGCTGTCTCCTGTGTTTTTGATCTTAGCCATCCTGACTGGTGTGAGATGGAATCTCAGGGTTGTTTTGATTTGCATTTCCCTAATGACTAAGGATGATGAACATCTCTTTAGGTGCTTTCTCAGCCATTAGATATTCTTCAGGTGAGAACACTTTGTTTAGTCGACATTTTTCAATGGCGACCCCTTTCACAGGTCTCTCTTCTGTTGGCAACTGCCATTTCCTCCCCTTTCCTCTTCCTCTGCTGCTTGTGACGCATACTCTTCTGAAGATAATGAGAGTGACAATTTTAAAGGCTTCAATTTATCCAAACTACCCATTTGTATAATTCATAAACCAGCCCATTGTATCTTAAAATAAATTATAACTGTAATCGCCAATAATTAACTTACAGTTATTAGATTCCTGAATTGTGTTAAGAACATATTATCGAATTTTTTCTTTTATGAGTTCTCATGAAATGAAACTCCAAAGTGCTTTAAGTCTTCTGAGCCACCGAGGGCTCACTATGCATGCAGAGGACTGGGGTTTTGATAGAGGGTTGAATACAGTCCAAAACCTGGATGTGTACTCAAACCATTTGTACTGTTCAATTATTTATAAAACCACCTGGTTTTTAACACATTCAACCACAGACCAAAATTCATTTACATAGCTCCATATCTACTACTAGCCTTATTATTAAAACCCTCTCTAGCAATTTAATGCCACACATGTGATGTTTAGCATATTCTTATGAGTTACATAAACGGTAATGAATTGGTCAACTTGAAGCTTTCACAATAACTTCTTGTGGGTCATGAGGATGGCTCAGCAATTAAGAGCACTGGCTGCTCTTCTGAAGGATCGGGGTTCATTTCCCAGCACCCACAGGGCAGCTCACAGCTGCCTGTAACTCCAGTGCCCCAGAATCCAACAACCTCACATGGACATACGTGCAGGCCAAATTCCAATGCACATAAAAACAACAACAATAAAATCACTTAAATATTGCTTCTTGCAATAGTTTCTGTGACATTGGCAGGCAATATGTGACATTGTGTTTTATCAATGACCAGTTTTGTAAATTTGATCTCTATATTTCTTTAAATTTTAAGTAAATTTTGTAAATGGCCTTTCAGTAATTAATTTTTTAATATTAATAAATTTCTCGTTAATCTATTTGGAAAAAGAGATATGATACCAGCTCAAGTAATGCTGGAAACCTGTTTTTGACAGAACTGTTAGATTGTCCATGATTTGAGCCACATCCATATGATAGCCATTAACTAAAAAATAAAGACAAAAACATGCCATTGTATCTACTGTGTGAAAAATAAAATCTCGTAATATCATTGGCATGGAAGTCGCTTATCACTTCACATTTAGTACTTTGTTTGAAAGTGACCCATGACTCCTTTAAGATCAAAGTTCATGCAACTGGAAAGTAATGGTGGCTTTATTGTGTGTCTCTGAGATGTGAAGTACACAAAAAGGAATTCATAGAGATTAATTGTTTGGAATGAACCAGTCCTGTCTAAGCCTTAAAGACTTTCTCAAGTACAAATGAAGACAAAGAATGAGAGAAATGAATTATTAAAAGTAGCCAGTTTTATCCTGCACCACCATCAAAACAAGCAAAAACAAAAACCCCAAACAATTACAAGGCACAAATTCCTAGTTCTTGAACATTTTTATGCTGTTCAGAGTCTCATGGTTTAAGACCCACACACTCCCTAAGCATGACAGACACGTACCAGTGTGCTAAGTAGGCCTTTATGTCCAGGCTTAAGCCTTAGCTATGTTTTACTGTATTTGGAAAAAGGGCAGTAATTCCCACCCAAATACCAGTGTTCCCTGTAACCGTCACATAGCCAAATCATGAACACCTGTGTACTGCACACAGCCAGAGCCAGTGATGAGGTCAGGTACTTACCATGTCAGAGTCACATACCTCTATGTTCCTCCTCTCAGTTATAACTCTATTATTTAGTATCATCATGGCTTTGCTTGGTGCTTAGCATTCCATAGCTGAACTACATGTAATGAATGAATTACATTCAGTGTAACTTCTCATAAGCAGAGCTCTGAGCATCTATTTCAATGGGGGGATTTTTTTTTTTTACATGTTAGATTTCTTTGGAGAAAGTTGGTAGATTTTTCCAATTTTATCTTTTGTTGTTGTTAGAGAAAACCCGCTTTCTAAGCACTATTAATCAGCAATTGGATTCCAAAATAATTCTTTTTAGGTTGAAAAATCAGCAGCAAGGTCATGTGCTCTGAGTGTGTAGGTAGCTTTCTAGAATCTCAGGTATAGTAAGTCACGGATAATGTGAGGAGTATTTTCTCAGAGTGAAGTGCTACTGAATAATTTTCCCATTACATCAGTATATGTGGCATCGAGCCCAACAATATTAAACAAATCCTTCTTTTTTATTTAACTATACTAGAAAGCTTTCAGGAACATATATTATTCATAGATGATTTCATCATGGAAGTTGCACACTGAGGATCTGAACAGAAAAAATTATTATTGCTGTTGTTTTAGAGAGCATGGGAATCCTGGCCTCTATTTTACAGAGGTCTAGATCTTTTATTAAATAAAATTAAAATTCACTAGGCTGAGCGTATTGCTCAGTGGCAGAGAGCCTGTTTATAATGCTCATAATTTACCCTGGATTTGGTCACTACCCAAAGTAAATAATAATAATAACCCAAAGCAAATTAAAATTCACCTTGCCTTGAATGTCACTTGTAAAAATGAGTCTGTCTCAGCACTCCATGAAGCTGTCAGGCATTATGACATACTACGCAGTGTTGAGGGGACATGACATAGGATGGACTTTTAGTGGGGTGAAAGGACACACGCAGCCTCAGTCAACAGCAAGGATGCTCATTGCTGCTTCTCTTAGCACCCCACCTTTCTCTTGGTACACCTCCCTCAGGAGGCCCGCCCTTCTCCCTCTAGGCCACATGCTCCTGACCATCTGTCTTTGCAGTTCTTGCACTAGGTCTAGGAGCCACACCCCAGACTGGGACAATGGGCACTTCCATCATACCAACTGGTTTGAGGGTTGGCTTGTGACTGACTCTTGGCCAGCTCAATCAGATTCAATCCTCTAATGATAAAACAAGTCTGGATTTGCCAGGGTCTACTACATGCCAGGGTCTGCCTGAGACCTGTGCCATTCTAGGAAAGAGAAATAAGAAGAGATGCAGAACCTGGCAACATCATGTCAGCTGTGTGTACAAGTAAATCTTCCCCAGCTGTGATTACAGGTAAATCATTCTCTGGGCTTTTCAGTATTCATAATCAATAAATCACTTTTTGATCAAACTAAACTGAATTAAGGTCTGCTTAGTTATAGCCAAAAAGGTTTGTCAGGTCAAGTGACAAATCAGACTGTACAGAATTTAAAAAGTTACCTGGCAATGATGTCTGTGAAAATTCCAAAGGAGCTCGAGTTAATAGAACAGTAAAAGAAAACAATTTAGAGAAATCAAGTATCTCTAAAAGAATTTAAAGGCAGTTTTAAAATTTCACCAATCTACCTGAGAAAATTCAACTTATCTGAAAATAAGATGTGAGAGGCAATGTCGCGTGCTTTCCTCTCCAGCTTTCGTCCCACACCTTAAGTATAGTATAGTATTTCGGACACACTCCTTAACAGTTTTAATGTACAATTAACATTTAAGTGGGAATAGAATTCTCCTTTATACAATTTAAGAGTTAACTAATTATAATACTTTACTATTATGAAATAGTGCATATGTATGAAAACTTATTAGAATCATTACATGTATATATTATACAATACACAAAACAACATAGAAAAACACCAGCAGACCTACTCATCTATTTAAAACATATATTGTTACATTATATATTTAAATAAAATATTAAATAAAATATCTCTTTCTCCTTCCTACAAGTAATCGTCATTCTCATATATTTTTCTTATCCCATTGTCTACCTGTGAATGCTTAAATAACAAGTAGTTATTGCCTAAGTTTGATGTGAGTGTATATTTTCTTATACTGAGCTTGCTTTTTAAGTGAAACATTACTTTTGTGAGAGTAGTTCATTTGAGCAGCTCTTCATTCTCATTCACTGTTGAATAATGTTCTACACAAGTTCTTTGTCGGACTGTGAAAGGCAGTTTATGTTTTGGTTGAGGTAGGTTTGAACCCCAGTGACCAAATGGATTTAATCCAAGAGGAACCAAAGGCCATTTGCCCATGCTCCCAGACACTAGGCTGACACCACGAGGAGGCCCTCAACTATATAATTCTGTGGCCATCAGTCACATAGGGCCATGCCCCAGGTCCCTAGTATTTTGGCTGGACTCCATCCCCACAGTTACCTGGCAACAGCCAGATAGCCCAGCCCACTATAAAAGGGGATGCTTGCCCCTCGTCTCCCCCTCCCCTCCCCCTCCCCTCCCCCTCCTCTCCTCTCCCCTCCCTCTTCCCCTTCCCCTCCCCTCCCCCTTCCCCTCCTCTCCTCTCCTCTCCCTTTTCCCCTTCCCTCCCTCTTCCCCTCCCCTCCCACTCCTCTCCTCTCTCCTCCCTCTTCCCCTCCCCTTCCCCTCCTCTCCTCTCCCCTCCCTCTTCCCCTCCCCTCCCCTCCCCCTTTCCCTCCTCTCCCCTCCCTCTTCCCCTTCCCCTCCCCTTCCCTTCCCCTCCCCCTTCCCCTTCTCTCCTCTCCCCTCCCTCTTGCCCTTCCCCTCCTCTCCCCCTTCCCCTCCTCTCCTCTCCCCTCCCTCTTCCCCTTCTCCTTCCCCTCCCCTCCTCTCCCCTCACCTCTCTTCTCTTCTCTTCTTCTCTTTTCTATTTAGTTACACCTAAAAAGCTGTAAGTCACTCCCATGACAGTCAGCTTAATAAATAAAGATAAATGTGATGGGGGAGCTAGGAAAAGATAGAGAGGGGTAGTTGTTATCAAAATGTCTTACTTATTCTTCCAATTTTACTAAAGTGTATTGCCATGTGAACCTGTTTCTAGGTTCTCTGAGACTTGTAAGAAGTTTATGAGTATAGACTTGTGGGAAAACATGATTTTACTGTGTTTTCTGTAGATAACCAATAGCCTTGGCACATGTATTGAAAAGCCCACTGTTCTCTTTTTATGTGCAGGGTCGGCTGCCTTGCACTGACTTTCCACATATTTGGAAAGTCCTTGTGTATACTCTTTGGGCTTTCTCTCGTGTGGTTTCAGTAAATACAGCAATGACTTAATAAGGAACTAGTTTCCCACACTCAGAACACAGACCGTCACATTTTGCTTAGGGTGCTACAAAGTTCGTAGTAAGGAGTTTTCTTTCTGTTTAAAACTCAAGTCTTTAAAACTAAGAATCCAATAAAATTACATTTTATGTTGTATCTAGTTGCTTTATGTGAAGAGCCAGTTAGTAGCCCGTCCTGTTAGAGGTGGATGACCTTGTCCTTAAGAGTTAAATTTTTACTTACCATTTTTTTTTTCACTTTGAGACTACCTCATCATTCCGAATGGTCCCTATGTTCTTAGTTCTGTTTTTGAAATGTTACTTAATTTTTCTAATTTTATTACCTTATCTCGATAGCTGATAATTGTAATACCAGAGGCCTTTGTTTGTTGGCCTGGTTCTGATCGTCTGCCTTTTGCAATTATTCACTGGGTCTTGTGCTAAGTGTTTTTTTTTTTGTTTTTTTTTTATTGTGCGCTGATGTTTCAGGACTCCTTAGCTTTTGGAATTTTTTGAAGCCTGACTTGGGAGTTTTTCCTTGTTCCCTCCCCGGAGATGCTTTGGACTTGTTTCTGCAAGTTGGGCAGGGACACTTTAAGGTGTGTAGGGGCCCTTTAAACACAGGAAACAAATTCCTGGCTTGAGACCTTTCCAGCGAAATGAAAGTGTGATTGGAGTCAGAACTTCTTCAACTATTGTTTTAAGTTTGAGAGAGATGGTTCCCTAGAGTCTCTACCCTCTGTGGAGATTAAGATCAATGCAGAAAACATGCGTTTTCTAGTTCATTCTTCTGCTGAGGGTCTAGAGATTTGGGAATGGGTCACAGCTTTTTGTATGTATATCCTCATGCCTTGTGAACCTTTTGTACTCTGTCACAGATAGACACTTTCATAGGGTATAATTAAGACGAATTACTATAAACACAAAACACCGTTTGGGAGTTACTGTGAAAGCTTTTAAACACCCCATTCTGTATATATCTCCAGGCCAGCACTAGTGTGTGTGAACTGATCTGCAAAGCCACTCTAAGTAGTACAGCCCTATCATCCTTCCCACCTGGGACCTAAGCTTTATCTCCTGTCCCACGCCCCACATGGTCACCAAAGAGGAAATCCAAGGACTACTGAAATGAGCAGATGTATCAAAGTGCTGGGTGGGCTAGAGGCTCTGTATCTAGGGATTCCTGGGTATACGTCACCTTCAGCATGTAAGGACTCCATTTCTGCTGAGTCAGTGTGTTGAAATAGGTTCCTTCCCCAACAATCTACTCTCCCTCTCATATCTGGACATTTGTTTCACCAAAAGATGTATGCAAGAGTGTTTTAAGCCACAGAGCTTAGAGCTGAACAATATCCAAAACTTAAACATATTTCCAAAATGACAATAAGTCAAAATTATATTAAAAATGAATGGTGATTTTTGTCTATGATGTATATTCATAAAAATGAATAATCCTTTGCCACATGCAACAGCATAGGTATTCTTACAGCCATGATCTTTGAGCCATATAAGAAATAAAATATAATGTATAATTCCATTTGCATAAAATTTAAAAACAGGCAAAAGAAAAAAAATCATCACAAATACCCTGCTGAAAGTCCACCCCATATCCCGGGGAAAAGTGATTGTTCAAATGGCTGTGGAAACGTCTGTCTAACACTCTGGGGATGCAGCTTACCCATTGTACTGCTTGACACTGTGTAAAAACAATTTACTTCATGTGTTTTACTTGTGTCTATGCTATATCTGTGTAGTATGTGCATGCCTGGTAAGAAGAGGGTGGCAAATCTTCTGGAATCTCTGTGAATCATTAACTCTCGCATTAACTGGTTGCAGTCTCACCTTTCCCTGGCACTTACTTTCACTGCTGTATAATGGGGATGCTCTTTTAGGTGCATGCAATGACCACAATAGACACTGGCTTACCATGTCTTCCCTGACCCACCCTTGTCTTCAGGATAAAGACCACACTCTGCTCTGAGAGACAAATCCTACAGTGATCGGCTGCCTGCAGTGGTAGCTCTTCATCTGCATGAGCCACACCTCTCAAGAGCTCTCATCTCCCTTCTGCCAGGTTCTTTCCTGCACAGAGATGTTTTCCCCTCCCCATCCCACCCCCATACTTTCTTCATTAAGTCAGCTCCTTGTAGATCTTAGTGTCAGCTCCTTCCTCACTTAAGCCAATGCTGCCCTCTTTTTCCCATCACTTTTTACTTCCCAAGAGCGTGTACCAATTTTGTATCTCTATAATTGATCATAGTAATTGGTATCTGTCTCTCCCACTGAAAGGTAACATCATTGGGGCAGGAAATGATTTTCCCCAGAGCTTAACAAAGGGTTTTGCATACTGTAATTGTTCAATTATCATGCGGTGAACTAATGAATGAGTTAACGTTACTTCGTAGTGTGCTAGAAACTGTGCTATAAATTACTTTGTCTGTCTGTCTGTCTGTCCGTCCGTCCGTCGGTCTGTCTGTCTGTCTTTAAAAACTGGTGAGAAGCCAGAACCCTAGCTTTTGGCCTTCTACTCACATCATCCCTGTCCCTGAGTTTCCGCATCACCAGGTGTTCTGAATCTGTTGCTTCAGCCCCCCAGCATCCTTCCTGTTTTCCTGAGCCTTGACTGTCCAGACACAGTACTGCTTCGGGGCCTTTGGACTCTGGTTTCCTGGCCGCAGCGTTCTTCCCACATGCCCACGGGTTCACAGGGCCTTCCACACTGAAAAGTTCCAGCTCCCCGGTACTCTTTCAGGGAAGCTTTGCCTGACGCCTGGGTGGAGAGCACACTCTTTGCCCTGTAAACTATATATTTGTTTTGCTTTTGCGTAACATTTACCTCCGTCAGATGTAATTGTGTCTACTCTTCGAATTTACCCTCTCCCAGCACTAGATTCTGAGTTCCATGTGGCCCAGCACATGTTGGCTACAGTTCAGAGTGTGGCATCCAGCCCGTTGGTATATAGGAGGCAGTTGGCAAGTGTAATTGAATGACTAGACCTCACATTGGCCTTTTCTCTTCTGTATATGGCAGTGCTAATATTCAAGTCTGCACTAATTCAATACCTGCTAGCCATATGTAGCTGTGAGTTACTTAAACATGTGGTTAATGTGACCGAAGGATTTGAATTTTAATTTAAACACCTGCTCTGGCCAAGTTTTATCATAATGGCTGCTGCTAAACTGAACTACCCTAGGTCGGAGGAGGAGGCCAGATGTCTCTCTGGCCTGCCCGAAGTAGGTCTAGTCGTCCTGGTTTCCTCCCGAGCCAGGGCTTTAGGCAGCCAGGAACCTTTAGAGTCAGATTTTGTCTTACTTGGGGCAAGCTATTCTGATTTCTCCCCTGTGAAATGGGGAAAGTTTTGCTTCTTCCGGTGGTAGTGTTAGATTACATAAGGCTAAGGATCTACAGCCTGTAGCCTGCATGGCACTTCGCTCCAGTGTAATGTTAGTCGCATGTATGAATGTGTGTGTTTTATATATAGCTTTTGAACTTTGGGAGGATTGGAAGTAATGGAGACCTTCCTATCTGCTGAAACTATGCTTTGGTAAGAGGCAGAGAAAAAAAGCCTTTGCAATGAAATGACCACAGAGGTCTCCCTTTAGATCTTGCCTCCTGACGCCCAAACTCAGGCAAAGACTACCATTTCTGACATTACCGGTTCCTGGTTTCTTTACAAGCAAGGCTTGCTTATTCTGGTTTGGTGCTGAGCCTGGAGAAATGCATTAGACCCTGGCAGCCCTGTTCTCCCATCTCTGAGTGCCTCGGGGCTCCTGTCAGCGGTGCTGGGTTAAAAAAACGTGCTTCTGGATGGTTTCACTTGCCTGCAGTTCTGCGTGAGATAGCTCATTACCGCCCGCTTCATCGCGGCTGCCACTCCTCTGCATACCTTCCCCTCCCCCACGCCAGGGACAGTGGTCATGCATGACATGTAGAAGAAATAAACTAGGACCTAAAATTTACTACCCTCCATCTCCTTCTTAGGAATCCGGTAGCAACGCGTAAAGGCAGAGAGTCCCTCGAAGCTCGCCTGTCCCCTCACCACAATCCCCATGGCCGGCTGAGAAGCCCGACGATCTGGCCCCGCACCATCCAGGTGGCAATCCCACTGTCACCCAATCTCCCTTTTCAGCCTGGCTGACACTGAGGACCCGGGCGGGGGCAGCGGCGGGGCCGCGAGGCCTGGCTAGAAAGGGCTCTCGCGCGCGGGCCACCGTCGTGGTTCGGAGTCACTGGCGGGCGGGTCCCCAGGACAAGCGCTGGCCGCGGGGACTGCGGGCCAGCGGGCCCCGAGGGGCGCGGGGAGCAGCCGACGCAGACAAAGAACGGCGCGGTCTCCGCCGCCCTCGGCTTCCCCGCGCGTCCTGACCGAACGGGTAGCGGTTCCCCGGGGCAGCCCGTCGGTCCGCGGCTGCTCATCGCTCGCACAGCAGCCGGGCAGCCCTGCCCTTCCGGGCCGAGCGGGGCGTGGGCGGGAGACGCGTGTGTGCGCGGGGCGCAGCCGGAGGTGCGGGCAGAGCCCGAGGGGCGGGGACGGGCGCGGGGGCGGGGGCGCGGCTGGGACACGTGTGGCGGGGGGGGCGGCGGCGGGGGGAGGGGGCGGTGCCCGGGGCTTTAAGAAGGTGCGGAGGGGGCGGGCGCTTTCCCAAGCCCGGCCGAGGGGCGTCGCGTGCACACCGGCGGCGGCGGCGCTCGGAGGCGGACGACGCGCTCTCGGCGCCCGCGGCCCCGGTCCCCCCGCGCTCTCGCTCCCGCGGCCCAAAGTAACTTCGGGAGCCTCGGTCTCCCGCCAACTTCCCCCCCGCGGGCTCGGTTGCCCGGAGCCGCTGGGCTCGAGCCCGCCGCCGGCTCGCATTCCCCGCGCGCGGCTCCTCCTTGCTGGTGCCTCCGAAAGTGGATGAGAGAGCGCGCGGGGCGCGGGGCGGCACGGAGCGCGGCGGCATGGAGCGCGGCTGCTGGGCGCCGCGGACTCTCGTCTTGGCCGTGCTGCTGCTGCTGCTGGCGACGCTGAGGGCGCGCGCGGCCACGGGCTACTACCCGCGCTTCTCGCCCTTCTTTTTCCTGTGCACCCACCACGGGGAGCTGGAAGGGGATGGGGAGCAGGGCGAGGTGCTCATTTCCCTGCACATTGCGGGCAACCCCACCTACTACGTACCGGGACAGGAATACCATGGTAGGTACCACGGCATCCCTATGGCGCCACGGGGCCCGCGAGCGCATCTTTCCATCCTTTTCCTTCTTCCCAGGGGCCAGCCGGCTAGAGACCGGGACAACCTCCTACCTCAGCGGGGTGCGCTGCCTGAGGGGGAGAGAACAAAGTGGAGAATGGAGTCCTGAGTTGGGATTTCAACTGCCCCCAACACGTTTCGGGATAAATTGATGCTTATGTGACAGGCCACACAAGCTTTGAGTACTGCTGTCTCTCCCCCTCCACCCCCACCTCACTCCCTGCAGCTGTCGAACCTGCGCATCGTGTTTTCCTAACCCCAGTACTTAGACAGCAGACTTTTGGTCCTGTTCTGGGTCCTCCTTGGTGGGTCCCCAGGTGGCGCTGGGGTTGTCACTGGGCTTTGCAGGCCAGCTGCCAACAGATTGGAGCGCTTTGGTCGGTGGCTGCCCGTGCTGGCGACCAGCTAAAAGTTCCTGCTGCTCTGCAGCCAGGAGTCTCTAGCGATCTACTGAGTGTCAGGCAATCCTCAAGAAACAGAGCGGCTGTTTCCAGCCCTTCATTCTTTTAAAGGGTCGTTTAAATATCAGTGATTGATGATTTTTGTCATCCCCTTCATACTGTGAGCTTGGTGCTTGCTGATGTTAGCATTGTTTGGGTGATGATTACTAATGACTTGTAGCTGCACAGCTCTAAGTCCCTGGTAGGAGCTACAAGCTACCCAACCAAAAAGCCAATCCCTCTCTAAAGGAATCAGTATGCAGTCCTTCAGCGAAGGTAAACATTATTCAAAAATTGAAATTTAGCAACAAGAAGAGTAATTTAATGTAGTATGCAGTCCTCTATCGAGGTTAAAACATCACTCAAAAATAAAAATTAGCTACAAAGAAGAGCAATTTAATGTAGTACATATACTTTTAATCAAGTGGAATATGTGGGGAGATTAAACATGTATACTTCTGTCTTCGTATCGGGACTTCTTAAACAATGATAGAAAGTGTTAAATTGGAAATTTTCCACAAAATATTTATACCCAATGAAATAAACTATCATTGAGGGAACTCATGCTATCCCGTTGACGCTGTCTGTCTGTTATAGGCTACAGGTATTGACAGAGCAGAAGGTGATGTACAGGTGGCTGGCATTTCACATAGATTTGGAAGTGGAAAATTTGCATAATTGCTTCAGAGTTTTCTGTTTCAATGAAACCTTCCTATCCACCTCAAAATACTCTATGTTCATCCTAGATATTTAGACCAGCGCTATAACGACTTCCTCGTGGAGTGGTGGCAGCCTTGTTCCTGGAATTTTATAATTTAATTTTAGGGAATTAATTTCTGTAAGTAGTCTTTTAAATAAAAGGGCTTGTTTATATGCGTTCCCTTCCCAAGAGTTATCTGGTGATTTTTTTTTTTTCTGAAGTCACGGAAATCTTTGAAGTGGAAGGAACAGCCAGTATGTTGACAAGCCAGACCTAACCCACAGACTGATTGAGCCGGTTGCCACTTGGGGTGCCCCTTAGCAGACGTGCTAGCCTGTTATCTGTGAGGGCCGTGAGTCAGTGAGTGAAGGCTGGTCTGAAAGGTGCTACTGTCGAGTTGTGATGGCCTCTCTGATGACAGAGCGTGTTTCCCCCACTACACAGACCTTTGTACAGCACCGGCCAAGAAAGCATGAACTAAGAATAACCATCTGCAGCTTTTGTTTTTGCTGTAAAGTTAGCAGATGAGCCACAGCCTGCCTGTAACCCTGTCACTAAACCTGAAAAGAGGGGATGTATTATTTCAGATTGGACATTGTAGGGAGCAGGTCCCCAGAACCTCTTTTATGCCACCAGAAAAGATGGATGGATTTTATCTGTAACTTGAAAGGTCAAATTATTAGACTAATGCCATTTCAAATTCTTATTAAATACTGTATCAAAGTTTTAGCTTTGGGAACCAGCTATATAACTCTAGGCCTTCAGTGTTTTTCCTATAAAATGCTCTACAGTTAGGAGAAATGCTTAAGACTGAAATTATACATATACATATACATATATATATGACTGGTTTTTAAATTATTAAACCTTTGGAAATGAAAAAATAGCATCTGTAGGAACTGACTCACTGTAGGAAAACATAATAAATACATTTGTGGTTGACTCACTTTGATGAATGTTGAAAGTAGGAGGAGGTCATTTGGCCAAAAAGCCTACTTACGTGAGAAAATCTGATAAATATTGGCTTGAGAATTGCTTTCTAGTCTTCTAAATCTTTTAAATGCAGCACTTTGTCAGATGAAACGAGTTTGTCTTAGATTCCCACTGAGCTCAGGAATCTGGATGGGTGGCATTTGGGTGGAGAGCTGGTAGTTTTGAGGTTTTTCCCTTTTTCTTTCCCCCTAAAGACGGTGTTGAGACAGAGCTGGTGAGTAGAAGGGCACCCACCATAGACTGTTAATTGAGATGTCAGCTGCTCCCTGAGGCTTGGGGTGTGTGGCAGTGTATAATACAAATGATCCAAAGTTACACCTTCTTGTATGAATTATATTTATTTAAAGATCTCTGTTGAAAGTCTTTGATGAAACGAAGGCAGTAACAGTGCTAAAGAGTCTAAGCCTGTGACAGAAATGTCAGGATTTCTAACAGTGAGCAGTAAATCTGTTCATTTAATGAGCTTCTATCTCATAACAAAGAGTAGCAGTCAGTATCTCCTTCCTATGTGTTTCAAATTCCGTTATATAGGGAAGGCTCTTTGTGTCTTTGTTAGTCACAGACAAACTATGATCTCTTCTCAGGGATATACCACAGGACATAGTTGAGCAAAAAGGTACCATGTACTTAGTGTTGAATTAGGAAGGCATCAGAATTTGAATGTTTTAGTTTTCTAGAGTTTCTCCTGTGGGGAGGTACAAATCCAATGATATGCTCAACTTCCTAATGGAACTTCAAATCTGAGACTTTTTTTTTTGTACAAATTCCCAAACAATTGGAAGAGGAAATGGGAGTCTAGGTGGTCCAGTCACAAAGCCATCTCTCTTCCCTGCCACTCCCAGGAGTGCTGTGCTGCTTCTAGGGACCAGCTCAGTTCTGTGAGACCTGTGAGGACTGAGCTGAAGTCTGTACCCTGCTCCCTGTGGTCATGCCTCTTCCTCACAAACAGCCTCACAAATGGGATAATTACCATGTGTTCGTAACCCCCCTTCCTGTCGTCCAGTTAATTCACAGAGAATTGTGAACGTTAAATTCTTCCAGTTTTACTTAAAACTTCAAAAAGATGTTTATTCCTCTTTGCTTAGGACAGGTAATATTTCTGGGAAAGCAGATGATTTGCTTTGGTGCAGAAAGCCTTTTCGACATTTTGAAATTCATGCCAGATAAGAAGCTGCCCGCCGTGAAACAGACTTTACGAAGTCACCATTGTGAAGCTACGTGTTCCCTGAGATCTTTGTAGAGCAAACACGAGCCGGCCCTAATACTTCAACTTTCAGAAGACAGTTTACCATGACCCAGAAATGGAATTCCTGTTGTTTTGGTAGCATAAAGCAGAGGGAGTATTTCATTAGCCATGAGAAATAGGCTCAGAAACACCCGACTGAAGGGAAGCCGGCAATCAGAACTTCTCTACAGTAAAATCAGATAGGTGATGTTGGAGAAGGAGGGTTTTTCTGCATTTTGTTGACTCAACATCACTATCCGTGGGTTTTTGATTCCAGTTTTCTACTCCATCATTTTTTCACAAGCGATATTGTTGGGAAGGTGGCAGGAGAATCAATTTCCTAAGGCCCAAACTGAAAAGGTATAATCAGGACAATGTGCTAAGGCTGCTTTGTCGTAATAATTAGTTACTACTTTTGTAGGTAAATGTGCTCAGCAATCAACTGGTTGCTATTCAATTTTTTTTTCAAAGAAAGCACTATAGTGGCCTTTCAAGTATAGAATACAGTCTTTCTTAGACATATTTTGAAAATACACCCAGACTTAGTTCCCTTTAAGGGAATGGTGTTACTATTTGAGTGAAAGTAATTTCTGATTGCTAATGTAACTATTGTTGATTGGTGTGTGGCTATTTTTCCTTGTTATGTTTTAAAGTCTGGAATCAGCACATTTAAACTGTTAAACTCATTCATCACATGCAATTTCCAAGTGAAATGCACCTGCGTCCTGTGCGCATATGTCTGGGCAAATAGGATGTTTTACAGAATTCTGCTTTACTTGTTGCATATTTTATCTCACTCTCTACAGTTTATTCTACTTACATTTTACTGATGTGGTTTATATTTTTTTTGAAATCATATAAATCCTGCTTTGTACAATTTATATTCTGTGTGTTTTAATTCCAGTCTCAAGTTGGAAAAAAAAAAAGGCCAGGTGTTTGGAATAATAATCTAAAGCATCCCATTTGGGCAGAACTCCAGTTCATTCATAACACCAGAGTACTGAACTTACTTACTTAGAATGATTCCCTTCGTTTTTGTGAATGTTTATTTTGAATGACTGTTTTATTTAGATGTTAAAAATAAAAGACACTTGTACTTCTATAGTCACGAACTGCCTTACTCCAATAAAAAAATGTCTTTTTTTTTATCTTTAAGAGGATGTTTGCTATTTTAACAGGTTTCTCAAATAAGTTCAAGTTGATTCCAAACTTTCCACTGACTGATAAGGTTAAAAGAAATCATTTAAAAGTGATTTTTTTTTATTTCTTTTCCTATTCTTGAGAGTTGGTGGGCTTCATAGGATCGACTGTAAGCCTCACCAGTTACTTTGGAAAGATTACGCATTAGACCACAATTTTATTTTGATGATCTATAATGCTACTTTGGATAATGGTTAATTATAATTGATTGGACTCATTCTGTCTTTAATCTTCCCAATTAGTTGCTGAGGTACAACCTTTTACTTCAGAGAAGCCTCACATCTGAAAATCATGACTTGAGTGACCAGTATTTTGGGAACATTTGGAATTTAAAAGATTTGTAAAGACCCATATATTTTGCAGAAACAGAATAATTAGGCTTTTCTGTCCAGAAAAGAAAGAGGGTGCGGTGTGTTAAGACTGAGTCTGGTGAGGTCCTGTGAGCAGGGAGAAAGGCGCATGCTCAAGTCACATGACTTACATAAAGCATGTAGAAAAAGCAATTGATCAAAGTTTTAATTTAAATGGAGACATTAATCTGTATCACCTGATCTTAGACTCATTAATAAAGTAATCAAACTTAAATATAATTTCAACCCAAAATATAATTTCAATCTCATCCATTTCACACAAGAATAAAAAAGTTTATAGACCATATTGCATATTTTAGAAATTTGGATTGATTTTTAAATACCAAGCGCTGCTCAGAAGTTAAGGGTCCAGACTGCTCCTGTGGAGAACCTGAGTTCAGTTCCCAGCACCTAGATCAAGGACTCACAACCTCCAGGAACCTCTAGCTCCAGAGGAAGCAGACAAGCAGGTCTGGAAGACCTGCAGTCACATGCATGCCCCTCCAAACCCTGATGGCACATAATTTAAAATATTAAAAAATAAAGATGGTGCATGATTTCCAAAAACATCTGCCTGTAGGCCATTCCCCATGAAGCCCTGTCTTTGGGAGGTAGTTTGGAGAGGAGCAGTACACACTTTGACCAGATCCTCGGAGGGAGAGCTTCTTGAAAGCGTTTTCTGCACGCTGCTTGATTAAAATATGAGCTTCTTGAAGACTGTACATATATTTTCCCTTTAAGATCTGTATCTGGTGGGATTCAACCGTAGAAAACAGTTTGAAGGCACAAGGTTCTACCCAGGAGAACATTTACAACTCCAGAATACCTTTAATGCCAAATCAGCTTTCTTTAGACAAAGCTTATTTTTTTTAAATTAGGTTCTATCGATTAAAGAAATTCTTTTAATCTGCTAAGCTGGCAGAGGTTTGAAATAGCACCGATTATCAGTGGGGACTACTGTCCACAAGTTGAGGGACCAGAGAAGTCATACAGTTTATAAAGTAGTGTTTCCCTTCTGTCTGGTTCTTGCCAGCTAGGCTCCCCAGTTTCTCTTACCAGTTCCCACTTGCCTTTCTTCTTCCCATTACAGCTTCCTGATTTCCCTTCTTTCTTTTTCTCTCTCATAACTGCTTTTTTATATCCTCTTTCTCCTCTTCAAGTTACCCCCACAAGTCCTTAGTTTGTGTGCTCTAAGTATAATGTATAATGTGAAAGATGTGACATTTACATCGAAAGTTATAGTCATCGACTGTTTGCAATAACTGAAGTGGGTGCATGGTGCCTTAGAATATCAAATATTTTCATGACATCCACACACATTATGGCATAATATTTTAAACTGTTGGTTGTTCATTCCCAGTAGAGAAGTAGCTCCCTTTTATACAATATAAATCTCTCAGAGGTTGCAAGCCTACAATTATTTAATTCTAAGTGAACTACCCTTCTTGCTCTGGTCAACCTGCAGAATCAGAAGCAAAGGCAGATTAGACCCTCTGGTGCCAAGTTACACCGCAGCCCCAGTCCCCATTTCTAATGTAGGAGTGAATCTAGCCTTATTTCAGAATTGCAGCTATTTTAAAAACACATGGTAGGTATTACTGATAGCAGTTTTAGCACCTGACATGCTTACCCTATATGTGAGGGACAGCAATAAATAAGAGTTGTTCATTCATGCATATCCAATTTTGTTTTGCTAATGTCTGTCACAGCATAAGGAAAATTCTGAATTGGGCATATTGAGGGTAATCACAAAATTCAAAGGAAATTCTACTCATTACCAAGTATGTATGATGATAATGTTCTTCCCATCCCAAATTAGTATATAACTTCCCTACATTTATAAGGAAGCTGATGGTATAGCTTTGGTCCAACGAAAATTTTGTTGGTTTAGACAATTCCAACTAAAACCTTACTATTCCTGAATAATGCTTGTTCATAGTTATGATAACACTCAAAAAATAGGCATGCGTCTTGGTGGTGGTCTAAGAATAATGACACCAGTATTTATCAAATTCTATTTATAACCTTATGTAAAGTAATCTTAAAATGTAAATCTGTTTCTGCTGGATTAGAATGGAAAGATACTGATTTTTCAACTAGAGTTGCTAGATCAGAGGTTGAGTGGGGAAACTTAAGTTCACAGTAGTCTGGTGGTAAATTGGAAGGGGAGTACATTTACAGTAAAACACACACTCTCCAGGAAGGCTCTGGCTTCTCCAGTGTCTTCTTATGTCACGGTTGCAACGCTGATATGAATGACAGGTGACCATTAGGTTGGAGGGAAGTATGGGGTTAGATGGTCTCAGTGGCAGATTCCACAATGTGTCAGTTTCTTAACCCACTCCTGTCAACAGGTGGGATTGGAATCTTCCTCAATAGACTGTCCTGGAGGAAGAGAGCCCTGGTTTTTGACTCCGTAATGCCACGATGGTATTATTTATCTATTTATTATTTTCATTAGAACTCCCTTTCATTTTGTTCTGATGAACTCTGTATCTGGTTAAAAATGTCTTTCACGTCACTCTGTAGAATAGTCTAGTCCACTAATAGGAAGTGGGTGGGATCGCTAGGAAGTTTTTGATTAAATTGGTGAAGGGGATCTTGAAAATGACTCAACAAGTGATTAACCATTTATTCTGGTGGGATATGGATGAAGCAATATTATCTCAAGGCCATGTGCTAATAATTCTCTCGCGTTCTTGTTTATACCAGCCCTGAAATAATGTTTAGGTTGCTACTGTTACAAGAAATTGCCCTTCTTTCATCTGTTGGTTATGCTTCTTGTATTAAACTTGGAACAGCCTGATCCTCTCATATATTTACTTTTGGTAACTTCATGGAACAGTGTGCTTTCAGAATATTTCCGAACATATGCTATTTCTGCAGGTTTCAAAGAATGTGCATGTTATGTTAATATCACTTATACTTTGGGAAAGTAACCTTTGCCTGACCCCCAATTTCTGGAATTTCTTATTTACCATCAATTTATATTGTAAGTTTCTTTCACCGAACTCTATTTCCTGGCTTTCCGATCTCTCTAAAGTGCAGTGTCACCATATGCAAATCCTGTTGACATTTAAAATATAGTAGACATATGACACAGTTGTAAATGTGACTTCTGCCTCAACTTTAACCTTGTTTGTTATGGCTGGCTCAGCCTCCAGGACCAAATCCAAGCCTGCCATTTTTCAAGTTTATTCCATACTGACAGAGGAAACAGACGTTCCTGCCCTACCTTCAGGAACACGCAGTCTCCCATTTGGTTCACAGGCACCTTTGCTGTGAATGCTGAGAAATCCTATGATCAGATCCAGTTCTTTTTACACTTCCTTTTCCTGTGTAAACACTTCCTGTATTTTCATCCTGCAAAATGTGATTTATGTTGTGTCCACTGGTTGTGGTGGGAACTAGAAGGAAATTAGTTGGTCCTCAGTTCCTAGGAAAAATAAAATGAAAAATCATTGTGGGTCAGAAGAGACAGCTCAGCAGATGAGAGCACACACTGTGCTTACAGAGGATGGACGTTCCGTTTTTATCACTCAGCTGCACAAACCTGAGCATAACCCCAGCTCCGGGGAGAGCACACTCTGGTCTTTGCATGCACCTTACTTGAGACTCGTGTGCACATACCCCCACACAGACACACATACACAATTAAAAATAAAATAAAATGCTAAAAAAAAAAAAAGAGAGAAATAGTTTTTCATTCTCATTCCAGGCACTGATACTATCTGGGAAAAACAAAAACTCAAGAAACTTCTGAATAATTAATAATAATACTAATAATAACAGATAGGTGCCAGACACTCATGCCTTCTGTGTATTAACTCATGATTTTACCAAGACATCTTGCTCTTCCCTCTTATGGAAGCAGAGCTGAGTCACTGAGAGTAAATGTTCTGTGTGTGACTTAGATGCTGTTATTAATAGTTCTCAGTCCATCCTGCCCTAGAACCCATACCTTTATGCATTTAGTTTTGGAAATGATGTTTATCTTATGAAAGAGAAAATAACAGAAGGAATTAAAGTCATTTTAAAAAAGAGAAAACTAAGGGTTGGAAGCCAATTTTGTTATTTTAAAATAAAGTCAGTAAATAAAGATTGCAAAATCAAACCAGAAAGCTAACCATCATTAAACATGGCTGGAATTTCCCTCAAGTCCACCATTCCTTGTTTGACCAAAATTGTCTTTCTGCTAAAGCATTCAGAAAAGACACCATCTGGCATATGTAACCCCAAAGAGTTAACATGCCTTCAAAATGTGTTGATAAAAAGTATTGAAAATTTTAACACTTTTAAAAATTTAACTTTTTGGTAAAACTTTTGCTTCACCAATACTATCTGAATATCTGAAGAATGTTAAAAGTTTAGGTGGAGACAGTTTTAAGGATATTTTGGTTGAATGTGGAGGAATGTTAATATAGCTACATCATTGTTCTGGCAAGGGATCATTATCCAAAGACCTTCTAGGTCTGTATGATCTAGCTGGAATGCAGACATATCCTTAGTGCACACCTTTAATCCCTAACCATTGAGGACAGTTCAGTTAAATTCAGACAATGCAGTGGAGTTCAGTTCAGTTTGGTACAGTTCAGTTAAGTGAGTAAAGAAGTTGAGTTCATCTGTGAGTTCATGCTGAGGCAGTTGAAGCCAGAGAATACAATGGAGCCAGAAGGTTAGAACACATTGCCAGGATTAGTTTGACGCCAAGCAGAGCAGTTTGGTGAGAAGCCGAGAGGAACAAGATTGAATCAGTCAGCTTGAAGAGGAGTTTGAGCCAGAACAGCTGAGTTGAACCAGCCAACCAGAGTTCAGAGAGAGCTAGAAACGGTGAGCTTATTCAGTAGTAAGCCTATGAGACAACAGTTACATCTGGCAATAAAAGTTACATTTACAGTTGAAACCTATCTGTGATAGATTTCTCTCTTTAGGAAGTTCTGTATGTGTTCCTTACCCCATGAGATAGAGTGGCATGACACATACTGGGGTCCTTGTTGTCGACACAAACCACACTGGTTCTACAATGTCAGCCTTTCATTCCAAGTCCAGATCCGAGAGCATCAGAAGAACCAGTGGAATAACATTGGCTTTGTACTTAACTTTGTAGATATATTTTTATACATGAATCTTTTTATCCTTGCCTCCAAAAATGTCACCTTCTGATATGAAGTCAGAGCTCAGCGCCAGATTCCAGTGGGGCGGCACGGGGTGAGCTAGACAGGACCACGAAGCTCTGTGTCTGCTGAGCAGAAGCTGCTCCTGCCTCAGACTCTTTTAGTACATACATGTCCTGATCATCACTGTCAACCCTTTATCCTAGAGACTGACATCAGACTCGGACTGACACCCAGTTATAAGTGAAGTCAAAATGTAGAGGGCATATTCAGTCTTGGGGTTCTTCTTGTGGAGTATACAGGGTGTCCAAGGGCCTGGAGTCCATTCCTGTGTTCTCTAGGAGGGAGAAATTGACCTCATTAAACTTCAATAACTGAAAAGCCAGTAATCACCTTTATTAAAATGTCATAAAGAATGGAAGTGTTCCATGCATAGGTGTCTTTTCTCAAGCCTGATGCACAAGGCCATGCTGGTGTTTTCTGATGGGTTAGTCTGTGAGCTTCCTAGTAGGCAGGGAAGGAAGTCACAGCACGGCTTATCAGGATTTCTGACCTGATACAAGGGTTAATATCTTTAGTATTTTTCCTTTAACTAAAAATGGCTTATTTCATACTGTTGACGCACCCTCAGACAGACACTTGGCTGTGAATTATGTTAAACATGTAGGAAACTAGAGTAAATGAACACTTAACACTGATATCACCAATGAGTACCCAGAAGGTAGCTGTCTGTATTGTCAAAACGAAAATACAAACACGGTTGACAGCAAAATCTCCATTTGTTAAAATACTTAGTGCCCCTAGAGTTGATCTCCTAGCTGAATGAGTTTCTGCCCCCAGATAACCAGTTATTCCCAAGGATTTCAACAATGGACAGCAAGGAATCCTTATCCAAATATAAGACCAGCAGATCTTGAACAAGGTGCAGGATCAGTTGGCAACTAATGGAAAACTGTTCAGCCTTTTGAAAGAATATCTAATTGTTTATAATATGAGTGAACTTGGAGAACATTGTGCTAATTGGAATAAGGTGGGAGACAAAACTGGAATTAAAAAGGTTAAACTCAGAAGTAGGATGAGGTGTGGGTATTGCCCGAGGCTGGAGAAGGCCTCAGCTGCCAGCCAATAGGAGTAAGTTCAAGAGAGTTGGCTGTATTGACAGACATAATGACACATACCCATAATCTGGTGGTGGAGTGGGGACACAGATCTGAGGAAGGAGATGTGAATGTTCAAAGTCTGCATGGGCTACAATGTAAGACCTTGCTCAAAAGTAGTAAGCAAGACTTACTACATACATACTTACTATTATTAGGAATATATTGTATATATGCTATCAAATTTAAAGCATGTCAAGGGCTGAGGCTATAGCCCAGTAGTAGAACACTTGCCTCAGATGCACAGGATTTGACCTTGGTCGCCAGCTTGCAAAACAGACATCTACCACAAAAAGCCAAACCAAACCAAAACCTCAGAAAGGGCCTCCATTATCTTGGCTAATTTAAGATGAACAAATCTTTTTAGTAAGTAAAAAGAATGTAAAGCGTTACCCCCAGAATGCACAGGTTTTAGTATCAAGTATCAACCTTTGACCTTTATCAGCTTCATAGTTCAGAGAGGAAAGGATGCCTGCCCTGTTGAAAACAGAGATCAACTATGTCTAACTTGAACTAAAACTAACAAACTGAAGGTAGATCATGTCTGGAAGGAAAGCACAAACCCCACACTTGGAAATCATGAAACTTGTCTCAGATGTCTGTTGAGGATGCTGCTGACGGCATCCGATGACACCTGGGGTTAGCATGAACCCTCCCCTCCCTTCCCTTTCACGTGCCATTGAATTTTACATTCACATTCCTAGAACAACAAATCAGAGCAGGCTTCTTGGGGCAGGGCAGAGATGCTCTCCTGTCATATACATGACCCAACCTAAAGGTAATTTATTTGGTTTTGCAGTTTTGCGCCAATGTCTGGGTCTCTTGCATGTTAACCATGCAGTCTGATTGCCTGTCTTGCAGGAGCTAGCCTTCCAGCTTCTGCTGACTGCTCTGTACTAGACCACCAGCTTCCTTCAGGGATTTACTAGAGTGCACATGGCTCTGCCTTCAATTGCACTATCAGAAACCCATCCCAGCGTTCACTAGGAAATGCCACAAGGCTTCTTTCAGGACCAAGGCAAAGCTTGTCACAGTGGATCATCCTTTTTTCTCTGACACATTCTCAGTGGACTTCTGAGGCTCTGACTTTGTCTCTGCCTGCCTGACTGCAGAGTCAGGGGACCCAGGGTTGTCTTTGCTGCTTTCTTTCTTTATCTGCCCTTTTCTCCCCAGCGATGTCATCTGTCCTAAGGCTTTAAGTGCCATCTACACACTGTTAACTCCCAAACAAGCGTCCTCTGCTTACTGCTTGTTACTGCTGACTTAATGTCTGCTCTTGGCTGCCTGCCCAGAGCTTCCTGCACCTCTTCATCATGACATCCCTTCACAAGCTCCTCTGGAGTCTCCCAAACTCTCCACATGTCGACTTGCTCTCTGGAGATAGCCAGCCCTCTCGTCGCTGTCTAGTGCCCACACCTGATCTACACTCTAAGGCTTTGCAGCTATGTACCTTCTGGATCTGCCCTTGCCTGGCACAGCCAGCTTCCCCTCACCCTCCTTGCCTCTGCCTTGTGCTCAGTGGTTTGGGCATCTAGCTAGGACCAGGCTAGCGCTGTTCTCTGTTGCATACTGTCTACCTCAGACAGTCCCAGGCTTCTTATCCAGCATTCCATTCAGGTTGCCATTTCCACCAACAAAGCAGCCAGAATTTGAATAATAAATTATAAGGTAATTTTACCTGTATTTTTTGTTCCTCTGTCTCCTAGAGAAAAAGATGGAAAGCCCATTCCGTGGCCTACAGGACTTGGCAGTGCCTGGCTCCATTTTTTTTTCTGATGTCCTATTTTGTCCTTTTTCTCATCTGTCTTCCACACAAGGGCTTCATCTCTCTCCTAAAGTGTGGTAGGATCCTACTACCTCAGGGGTTTTATGTTTGCAAGTCTCCTGGTTAACATGCACATCCCAGGAGAGCCTCATGCTTGCTCTCAGAAATTCCAGCTACAGTCAGTTCTAACCTTGGTGAGCGCTCCCTGGCCGCACGACCTAAGGCAGGCCCTTTCATTCCTAGCGCTCAGATTTCCATTGGCTGCATTATTTCTCTTTGTATAGTGACAGACATGTCGCTGAGCAAAAATCATGTGTGGGATTCCCTTAAGAGTTGTCTGAATGTGATAATTCCAAAAAAAGTAATTAAAAAATCATTTATAAAGATGGATGTAAGTGCACAATTCCTAACTTTGGCTGTTGGATGGATGGTAACAATGCTTAAGAAATCTGAAAATCACATTTCCACTTTCCCACCCTCCATAGTACAAAATTCTCATGACTTCTGTGAGACCATGCAAGGCTATTTATAGCAGCTTTTGGGCTGGCCTTACTTTCACTATATGTTAGCATATCCCAAAAGTTCTCATAGCAATTAGTAACTATAATTATTAATAGAAACCATAATGGTTTTTAAGTTCTTGTTCCCAGAAGCTTGTCTGTGCTGGACCATAAATAATTCCAAAGCAATCTTGATGAATGGGAAGATAGTTTTTATTTAAATTTTCATCTGAATGGGAATAAATAATGGGAGGACAGACTAAAATAGTTTCAGCAGATATGCAGCAACCATATATAAAACACGTAAAAATAACAACATAAAAGTCGTATCAAAAATTCATCTTCTAAGAAAAAGTGTTCCTGACTAGGGCTAGTTAATGAGAGAATAGAATTTGAGATAGGTGCTCTGTGCTTTTGTGTCAAGGAATTAACATTTCTGGACCCTACATTATGTTATATGGCTTTGGGCCAGCAACCTTTGCCTTATCTGTTAAATTCTTTGCTTATTTTAAAATATGTTTGTTAGTTTCAGCATTTCTAGGATGGATTTTAGCTGAGTTCATCACCCATTTTCCTCTCCTTATCCTACTCTGCTGCTGAAATCCGTATTTCTAACACGTCTCTCTCCAACTTTGATCCCCCTACTGTGTGTGTGAGACACACACAAACACACACACACACACACACACAGACACAGAAACAGAGAGACACACAGAGACAGAGACACAGAAAGAGCATGAGAATCACTGGGTTTAGTTTCTTGCTCAAGGTTACTTTCTGGATCAGGGACTACACTACTGAAGAAAATGTCACCCCTCCCCCAACAGTCTTATCTACCAATAGTCCCGCAGGGAGGGGGTGGGGTCTTATGAGCTCCTCCACCATCCTTTTCAGTATTGATTTTAACAACTTGTTGGTAATATTAGTAATCCTTTGTAATATATTCTGTATTTCCCCAGTTTTCCTTTATGAATTTCTTTATATATAGTCAAGGGAACATGGAGTTGTCTTACGTGTGTTCTGGCTTTGATTGGGTAGTAGATGCCCATTGCTGATTCATTAGGGTTGAACTGAGTATGTGAGTCAGCCTGAGTGTTCTGTGTCTATAAAGCATCACAGCCTTGTTCTTAGGAGCTCTGGCAGAGCTATAACAAACACTGTCTTTGGAGGTCTTTACACATTGGAATCATCAAGGAAACCCCCAGGAGAAAAGTGTAGCAGGAAAGATTGTGAAAAGGATACTTGTTTACCATTTCAGAATCTTTGTAACATTGGAGGCAGAAACCTTCAGTGTTTCCTGTGTTGGCAAAGAATGGTCTGTGTATTGTACAAAGAAGCACCCCAACCAAACAAAAGGCAATACAACTTCTTTCTGCAAAAAGGGTGTGCCACCACCCACACTGAGCTAGCAAGCATATTCGGACAGGAAGGCCACTTAGCTTTGCTTCTAACACATGTGGTGGGTGACTGTGTCTCCCGCTGATGGGAGCTTGGGTCTCAACCTGTCATGTGGCTTCTTGGTAGTTGGAATGAAGGAAGTGAAGAAAAGGGGTAGAGGCTAGCAGCCCCTGCTCATCAAACTTTGGAAACACAGCAGGACCTTTGTGCAAACAAAGCAGGAATGATTTAAATGCCTTTGCATAAAAGTTTTTCCAAGGTGGGAGAGATAATGGAGTATTGGCCTCTGGCCAGCTAGCCACTTTTGATAGAAAAAACCGCTTCATTCAATTGTATATGAACTAACTAAAGAGACAGCTTTGTTTGACCTCAGTTGAGAACTTTATTTTGCCCACAGATGACTAAAAATGAACCATGGGATTTGATCTTGGAACTGTCAGTAAACTTATAAACAGGAACTTGTCCATAGGAATGGGGTGTAACACCACTGTGAAAATGACATGGCCCAAGTCCCCATCCTTTCAAAGGACTGCCTCTCCTAGTCCTCTCTCCTTATATGTGGATGTTGAGATGGAATGCTGATAAGGGAAGTCACAGGGGTAGTGGTGAGCTCATTTTAGTGGTGTTTTCTGACTTCAGTTTTATGGAGACCATCAAAAGGTTCTTGTATCCTTTCTCCTATGTTTCAGAGGACTAAATTTACTAATTACATATAAATCTAAAACATTTATATAATAATAAATATATTTCATTAATATATATCAAACACAGTAAAGGGGCTCATAATTATTGCATACATACACATAATGTCTAATGTGTTTGGATCTTATCTACCTTTCTGTCCCCTTCCCTCACACTGATCCTCTTCATCTGCCCAATCAGTCATCTTTTTATTTGAGTGAGATCATTTTATGTATGTATGACATATGACTTAATGAGCCTGCTTAGGGTTGATTACGTGAACATGGGTGGGGTTTACTTACTGGAGCATGGGCACATTACCTGTGCCAGTCTCACTCTTTTCCAGGTACCACCCACTGCCAGTAAATCCTAAGGAGGGCTGGGTTCTCTTGAGTGCCTCCCTACACCATAAAAGATTATTAACGTGATCTTATCTTATGCAAGTACATGCAGATAATTGCCCTTGTGTGAGTTTATAAGTACGAGTCCTGTACCCAGGAGACAGAAGTGCACAGCAACTCACCCATTGCGCTGGCTCTTATATTCTTATTTTCTATATTTATTATTTACATTCCAAATGATTTCCCCTTTCCCATTTCCTCCCTCCCCGAAAGTCCCATAAGCCCCCTTCCCTCCCTCTTTTCCCCATTCAACCCCCTCTCTCTTCTCTGTCCTGGCATTCCCCTACATCCAGTCTTTCCAGGACCAGGGATCTCTCCTTCCATCTTCTTGGAAATCTATTGATGTGTGAATTGTATCTTGGGTATTCCGAGATTCTGGGTTAATATCCCCTTATCAGTGACTGTATACCATGTGTGTTCTTTTGTGATTGGGTTACCTCACTAAGGATGATATTTTCAAGTTCTGACCATTTGCCTAGGAATTTCGTGAATTCATTGTTTTTAATTGCAGAGTAGTATTCCATTGTGTAAATATACCACATCTTCTGAATCCATTCCTCCGTTGAGGGACATCTGGGTTCTTTCCAGCTTCTGGCTATTATAAATAAGGCTGCTATGAACATAATGGAGCATGTGTCCTTATTGCATGCAGGTAAAGTCTCTGGGTATATGCCCAGGAGTGGTATAGCCGGATCCTCCGGGAGTGTCATGCCCAGTTTTCTGAGGAACCTCCAGACTGCTTTCCACAGTGGATGTACCAGCTTGCAATCCCACAAGCAGTGGAGGAGTGTTCCTCTTTCTCCATTTCCTCGCCAACAACTGCTGTCTCCTGTGTTTTTGATCTTAGCCATTCTGACTGGTGTGAGGTGGAATCTCAGGGTTCTTTTGATTTGCATTTCCCTAATGGCTAAGGATGTTGAACATTTCTTTAGGTGCTTCTCAGCCATTAGATATTCTTCAGGTGAGAACTCTTTGTTTAGTTCTGTACCACATTTTTAATAGGGTTATTTGGCTCTCTGAGGTCTAACTTCTTGAGTTCTTTGTATATATTGGATATTAGCCCTCTGTCGGATGTAGGGTTGGTAAAGATATTTTTCCAATTTGTTGGCTGCCGCTTTGTCCTTTTGACAGTGTCCTTTGCTTTACAGAAACTTTGTAATTTAATGAGGTCACATTTGTCAATTCTTGATCTTAGAGCATAACCTCTTGGTGTTCTGTTCAGGAAATTTTCCCCTGTGCCCATATGTTCAAGGTTCTTCCCTAGTTTCCTTTCTATTAGTTTCAGTGTGTCTGGTTTTGTGTGGAGGTCCTTGATCCACTTGGAATTGAGCTTAGTGCAAGGAGACAAGAATGGATCAATTTGCATTCTTCTGCATGTTGACCTCCAGTTGAACCAGTACCATTTGTTGAAAAGGCTATCTTTTTTCCACTGGATGGTTTTAGCTCCTTTGTCAAAGATCAAGTGACCATAGGAGTGTGGATTCATTTCTGGGTCTTCAATTCTGTTCCATTGATCTACATGCCTGTCACTGTACCAATACCATGCAGTTTTTTAACACTATTGCTCTGTAGTACAGCTTGAGGTCCAGGATACTGATTCCCCCAGAAGTTCTTTTACTCTTGAGAATAGTTTTAGCTATCCTGGGTTTTCTGTTATTCCAGATGAATTTTTGAATTGCTCTTTCTAACTCTATGAAGAATTGAGTTGGGATTTTGATGGGGATTGTATTGTATCTGTATATTGCTTTTGGCAAGATGGTCATTTTTACTATATTAATCCTGACAATCCATGAACATGGCAGATTTTTCCATCTTCTGAGGTCTTCTTCAATTTCTTTCTTCAGAGACTTGAAGTTCTTGTCATACAGATCTTTCACTTGTTTGGTTAGAGTCACACCAAGACACTTTATATTATTTGTGGCTATCGTGAAGGGTATCATTTCTCTTATTTCTTTCTCAGCCTGCTTATCCTTTGAGTATAGGAAGGTTACTGATTTGGTTGAGTTGATTTTATATCTGGCCACTTTGCTGAAGTTGTTTATCAGCTGTAGGAGTTCTCTGGTGGAGTTCTTTGGGTCGCTTAAGTATACTATCATATCGTCTGCAAATAGTGATAGTTTGACTTCTTCCTTTCCAATTTGTATCCCTTTGACCTCCTTTTGTTGTCTAATTGCTCTAGCTAGAACTTCAAGTACTATATTGAAAAGATATGGAGAGAGAGGGCAGCTTTGTCTAGTCCCTGAATTTAATGGGATTGCTTCAAGTTTCTCTCCATTTAGAGATATCTTGGCTACCAGTTTGCTGTAAGTTGCTTTTACTATGTTTAGATATGGGCCTCGAATTCCTGATCTTTCCAAGACCTTTAACATGAAAGGATGCTGAATTTTGTCAAATGCTTTCTCAGCATCTAATGAGATGACCATGTGGTTTTTTTCTTTGAGATTGTTTAGGTAGTGGATTACATTGATGTACTTCCTTATATTGAACCATCCCTGCATCCCTGGGATGAAGCCTACTTGATTGTGGTGAATGATCGTTTTGATATGTGCTTGGATTCGGTTGGCAAGGATTTTATTGAATATTTTTGCATCGATATTCATAAGAGAGATTGGCCTGAGATTCTCTTTCTTTGTCGGATCTTTGTGTGTTTTTGGTATTAGCGTAATTGTGACTTCATAGAACGAGTTGGGTAGTGTTCCTTCTGTTTCTATTTTGTGGAATATTTTGAAGAGTATTGGTGTTAGGTCTTCTTTGAAGGTCTGATAGAATTCTGCACTAAAACCATCTGGACCTGTGCTGTTCTTGGTTGGAAGGTTCCAATGACCACTTCTATTCCTTCAGAGGTTATAGGATAGTTTAGATGGTCTATTTGATCCTGATTTAATTTTGGTAATTGGTATCTGTCTAGGAAATTGTTCATTTCCTCCAGATTTCCTAGGTTTGTTGAATACAGGCTTTTGTAGTAGGGTCTGATGATATTTTGAATTTCCTCAGTTTCTGTTGTTATATCTCCCTTTTTGTTTCTGATTTTGTTAATTTGGATACTGTCTCTGTGCCCTCTGGCTAGTCTGGCCAAGGGCTTATCTATCTTGTTGATTTTCTCAAAGAACCAACTCCCAGTTTCGTTGATTCTTTGTATGGTTCTATTTGTTTCTACTTGATTGATTTCAGCCCTGAGTTTGATGATTTCCTGCCTTCTACTCCTCTTGGGTGTATTTGCTTCTTTTTGTTCCAGGGCTTTCAGGTATGCCATTAAGCTGCTAGTGTATGCTCTCTCCTATTTCTCTTTCTATGAATTTTCCTCTTAGCACCGCTTTCATTGTGTCCCATAAATTAGGGTATGTTGTGCCTTCATTTTCATTAATTTTTAAAAAGTCTTTGATTTCTTTCTTGACCAAGGTATCATTGAGTAGAGCATTGTTCAGCTTCAACGTGTATGAGGGCTTTCTGCTTTTTTTTGTTTTTGTTCTTTTTGTTTTTTTATTGAAGACTACACTTATTCCATAGTTATCTGATAGGAGGCAAGGGATTAGTTCAATCTTCTTATACCTGTTGAGGTCTGTTTTGTGACCAATTATATGGTCAATTTTGGAGAAGGTACCATGAGGTGCTGAGAAGAAGGTATATTCTTTTGCTTTAGGATGAAATGTTCTATATATATCTGTTAGTCCAAGGCTTCAATTAGTTTCACTGTGTCCCTGTTTAGTTTCTGCTTTCCTGAACAATCCATTTCAGAGAATGGGGTGTTGAAGTCACCCACTATTATTGTGTGAGGTGCAATGTGTGCTCTGAGCTTTAGTAAAGTTTCTTTTACAAATGAGGGTGCCCTTGCATTTGGAGCATAGATGTTCAGAATTGAGAGTTCTCCTTGGTGGGTTTTTCCTTTGACCAGTATGTAGTGTCCTTCTGTGTCTTTTTTGATGACTTTAGGTTGAAAGTCAATTTTATCTGATATTAGGATGGCTACTCTGGCTCGTTTCCTGGGACCATTTGCTTGTAAAATTGTTTTCCAGCCTTTTACTCTGAGGTAGTGTTTGTCTTTGACACTGAGGTGTGATTCCTGCACGCAGCAAAATGCTGGGTCCTGTTTACGTATCCAGTCTGTTAGTCTATGTCTTTTTATTGGGGAATTGAGACCATTGATATTAAGAGAGATTAAGGTATAGTTATTATTGCCACCTGCTATTCTTGATGCTATCTTTATGTTTATGTGGTTATCTACTTTTGGGTTTGATGCAAGAAGGTTACTATCTCGTTTTTTCCAGGGTGTAGTTTCTCTCCTTGTATTGGCGGTTTCCACCTATTATCCTTTGTAGGCCTGGGTTTGTGGAAAGATATTGTGTAAATTTGGTTTCATCATGGAATATCTTGGTCTCTCCATCTATGGTGATTGAGAGTTTTGCTGGGTATAGTAGTCTAGGCTGGCATTTGTGTTCTCTTAGTGTCTGCATGAGATCTGCCCAGGATCTGGCTTTCATAGTCTCTGGTGAGTAGTCTGATGTGTTTTGGATAGGTCTTCCTTTATATGTTACTTGGTCTTTTTCTCTTACTGCTTTTAATATTCTTTCTTTGTTTAGTACATTTGGTGTTTTGATTATTATGTGATGGGAGGTATTTCTGTTCTGGTCCAGTCTGTTTGGAGTTCTGTAGGCTTCTTGTACGTTCATCGGCATCTCTCTCTTTAGGTTAGGAAAGTTTTCCTCCATAATTTTGTTGAAGATATTTACTGGCCCTTTAAGTTGCAAATGTTCACTCTCATC
The DNA here is from genome assembly GCA_036184795.1 of Tokudaia tokunoshimensis. Taxonomy (NCBI): domain Eukaryota; kingdom Metazoa; phylum Chordata; class Mammalia; order Rodentia; family Muridae; genus Tokudaia; species Tokudaia tokunoshimensis. The sequence continues at coordinate 7,979,494 of BTHU01000002.1, forward strand.
TATACCTATAATCCTTAGGTTTCATTTTGTCATTGTGTCCTGGATTTCCTGGATGCTTTGGGTTACAAGTTTTTTGCATTTTGCATTTTCTTTGACTGTTGAGTTGATGCTTTCTATGACATCTTCAGCACCTGAGTTTCTTTCTTCCATCTCTTGTATTCTATTTTTGATGTTTGCATCTATGACCCCTGATTTCTTCCCAAGGTTTTCTATCTCCAAAGTTGTCTCCCTTTGTGATTTCTTAGTTGTTTCTCCTTCCTTTTTTAGATCCTGGATGGATTTGCTGAGATCCTTCACTTGTTTGTTTTTGTTTTCCTGTATTTCTTTAAGATATTTTTGTTTTTCCTCTTTCAGGATTTCTTGCCTGTTGACCCAAGTTCTCTTGTATTTCTCCAAGCGATTTTTGTGTTTCCTCCTTATGCGCTTTCGTCTGTTGATCCATATTCTCCTGCATTTCTTTAAGCGATTTTTGTGGTACCTTCTTTAAGGGCATCTACCCGTTGATTCATGTTCTCCTGTATTTCTTTAAGCGATTTTTATGTTGCCTCCTTATGGACCTCCATCTGTTGACCCATATTGTCCTTTAAGCGATTTTTGTTTCCTTTGTAAGGGTTTCTACCCGATGATTCATGTTCTCCTGTATTTCTTTATGAGATTTATTTAGGTCCTTCTTGAAATCCTCTAATAGCATCATGAAAAGTGATTTTAAATCCAGATCTTGCCTTTTGGGTGTGATGTGGTATCCAGGACTTGCTGCTGTGGGAGAATTGGGTTCGGATGGTGCCATATTGTCTTGATTTCTGTTAGTAATGTTCCTATGTTTGCCTTTTGCCATCTGGTTATCTCTGGTGTTAGTTGGTCCTGCTGTCACTGGCTGTTGCTTGGACCTCCTGTGAGCCTGCAAGGCTATTTCTGCCCCCCTGGATGACCGGGATTCCCCTGGCACTGATTGCTGAGGGGCTGCCCTGCTCCTGAATGACTTTGGAGCCCTGATGTGCCTTTCCCTAAGTGATGTTATACTTGGGGAATCCCTGCATACCTGGAGACGCAGAGTAGTCAATCCCAGGAGCAGAGGTGGTTAAGGGGAGGCTGGTGCGCTCTCTCCAGGTGCGGGTCCCTCTGCAGGGCAGATGTCCCACAGCAGAGCTGGCGTGTAGGTGACCAGAGAACTGCCCAGCTCTTGGGAGCAGGGAGCTCACAATCTGGCTGAGACCCAAGCGATGTTATGCTCGGTTATCCCTGCACCTGGAGGTCCCAGTTGCTCTGTTGCTGGAACAAAGATGGCGGAGTGTACTGTGCACCCTCTCCACACAGATCACTCTACAGGGCAGATGGCCCACAGCAGAGCTGGTGTCCAGACGACCACAGAGCTGCCCTGCTCTTGGACACAGATGGAAGCCCAGCAGGCTGTGTCCCAAACGGTGTTATATTGGGGAGTCCCTGCGTACCTGAAGGCTCAGTGTAGTCAATCCCTGGAGTAGAGGTCGCTAAGGGGAGGCTGCAGTCCTCTCTTCCTGTGCGGGTGCGCTCTCTCCACGTGCGGGTCACTCTGCAGGACTGATGTCCCACAGCAGAGCTGGCGCGTAGATGGCCACAGAACTGCCTAGCTCTTGCGAGCAGGGAGCACATGAGCTGGCTGAGTCCCAAGTGATATTGTGCTTGGTTATCCCTGAGCCTGGAGGTCCCAACTGCTCTGTTGCCAGAGCAAAGATGGCGGTCCTATATTCTTTTTAAGAATTCATTTGTTATGTTATGAATGAGTGTTGTGAATGCATGAACAGCACTTGCCTGCAGTACCCATGGAAGCCAGAAGAGGGCATCAGATCCCCTGGACCTGGAGTTACAGATGTTTGTGAGCTGCCATGTGAGCCTAGGTATTGAATTTGGGGTCTTGGAAGAGCCATCTCTCTAGCCCCTGGCTCTGATATTCTCTTTGTCCCTGTCTGTGATGCACCCTGAGCCATGGGGGGTTGGTATAGCTGTCACTTTAGGGATGAGTCCCCAGCAGCCCTTTATTCAGCAAGCTCACCAATTATGGCTCTACATTAGTGTATTGCCCACTGCAGAGAGAAGCTTCTCTGACCAGAGCTGACAACAGCTCTAACCTATGAAGAGGAAACAGTACTCAGAGAGACCAGTGTGTCCAGGTGCACTGGGCTGAGGAGACTTGAGGAAGAGCAGAGTGGTTACTGGTGACAGCAGACGAGGAAGCCTGGTTCAGACATGACAGGGTGTTGTGTCTGATCCAGATGTGTTAGCATTCTGCATCTGCCACCCTTCGCCTGCTCATCTGTAAAAGCACCCATCTCTTAGTGAAGGCCCTTTGTTACGCACAGTAGGTGCTCAGTGGATCTTAATTGCTACCAGAGAACTGCCAACAAGGGTGGGTTTGAGACTTTACAGGAATGAATTGGGCTTGGTTTATGGGGTGTGGGGACAGAAGAGCTACCGTAAGGTTTAAGTAGTGGCAGCTTCGAGGAACATCAGTTTTGGAAAGGCATGCAGGTTCCCGTGGGAAGATTTTGGATTCATTTGCTGTGTTATTTCCTTGGGGCAAAGATGTGGTAAGTCACTATGGGACAACCAGTAAAAGATTGGTGGCTTCTTTTGTTCATTTAATGCCTGTGTTTGGGAAATAAAGGATGCCAAGCAGCCTGGTTTCTGGTATTTTATAGTTGCCAGTGTTTTTCCAACACACTTGCTTCTAATCCTGGCTATTCAGGCTGGTGGTATAAAGCACAACACTGCGTTCTAGCTGTTTAACTGGGTGGTACAAAACACAGCCACAGTCCTAGCATTCAGTTAGATGGTACAAAACACCATAATGCTTTTTTAAAAAGTGAATATTTCCCCTTCTGGCCGCCATCTGCAGCAGGGAACCAGGCAGCTCCAAAGCCTTCTGTGCTTAGCCTGCCAGGAGAGAGTGATCCCCCAGCAGTGATTTCACTTCTGAATGCGGTGGTAAGATCTCCAACTTCTCTCTGGAGGGGTTCAGCTAGGAGGGCACAGGGCATCTGATCAGTGGAGCTGCTAGGACAGAAGTCTTCCCTTCTGGCCGCCATTTGCAGCAGGGAACAAGACAGCTCCACAGTCTTCTGTGTACAGACCCTGCCAGAAGAGATTTGGTCTCCCAGGAGTACAGACACAGGTTTACAGGCCCATAGGAGGGGCAAGCTCCAGCCAGAGACAGCAAGACCAACTAACACCAGAGATAACCAGATGGTGAAAGGCAAGCACAAGAACCCCACCAACAGAAACCAAGGCTACTTGGCAACATCAGAGCCCAGTTCTCCCACCACAGCAAGTCCCGGATACCACAACACACCGGAAAAGCAAGAGTTGGATTTAAAGTCTCATCTCACGATGCTATTAGAGGACATCAAGAAGGACATAAATAACTCCCTTAAAGAAATACAGGAGAACATGGGTCAAATGGTAAAAGCCCTTAAAGAGGAAACACAAAAATCCCTTAAAGAATTACGGGAAAACACAAACAAGTGAAGGAACTGAAGAAAACCATCCAGGATCTAAAAATGGAAGTAGAAACAATAAAGAAATTGGAAAGTGAGACATCTCTGGAGATAGAAAACCTTGGAAAAAATTCAGGAGTCATGGATCCAAGCATCAACAATAGAATACAAGAGATAAAAGAAAGAATCTCAGGTGTTGAAGATACCATAGAAAACATTGACTCAAGAGTCAAAGAAAATGCAAAATGCAAAAAGCTCCTGAGCCAAAACATCCAGGAAATCCAGGACACAATGAGAAGACCAAACCTAAGGATTATAGGTATAGAAGAGAGCGAAGATTTACAACTTAAAGGACCAGTAAATATCTTCAACAAAATTATAGAAGAAAACTTCCCTAACCTAAAGAAAGAGATGTCCATGAACATACAAGAAGCCTACAGAACTCCAAACAGACTGTACCAGACCAGAAAGTCCTCCTGGCACATAATAATCAAAACACCAAATGTACTAAACAAAGAAAGAATATTAGAAGCAGTAATGGAAAAAGGTCAAGTAACCTATAAAGGCAGGCCTATCAGAATTACACCAGACTTCTCACCAGAGACGATGAAAGCTAGAAGATCCTGGGCAGATCTCATACAAACCCTAAGAGAACACAAATGCCAGTCCAATCTACTATACCCAGCAAAACTCTGAATTACCATAGATGGAGAAACCAAGATATTTCATTATAAAACCAAATTTACACAATATCTTTCCACAAATCCAGCCCTACAAAGGATAATAGATGGAAATCGCCAAAACAAGGAGGGAAACTACACCCTAGAAAAAGCAAGAAAGTAATCTTTTTCCAACAAACCCAAAAGAAAGTAACCACACAAACATAAAAATAAAAAAAAAAAATAATGGGAAGCAACAATCACTATTCCTTAACATCACTATTCACATCACTATTCCTTAACGTCACACTATTCTTATAACATCAATGGACTCAATTCCCCAACAAAAAACATAGTCTAACAGAAATATTTTTCATGTAAATCTTCAATTTTATCAGAAAATGTTTGTGATTCCTCTTTATTTAGTAATATTTTTTATGTCTACCATTTTAACTATTATTTTCCATGATAATCTTTAATTATAACATTTTTTATATATTTCTTCAATTTTATCAGAAATATTTTCCATGTAAATCTTCAATTTTGTCAGAAAATGTTTATAATTCCACTTTCAATCAACTTAGGAATATTTTTATGCCTACCATTTTATCGGTATAATTGTCCATGATAATCTTCAATTTTAATGTTTTTCTATATTTTTCTTCAATTTTATCAGAAATATTTTCCATGTTAATCTTCAATTTTATCAGACAATGTCTATAATTTTACTTTCAATCAACTTAGGAACATTTTTATACCTACCATTTTATCTGTATAATTTTCCATGAAATAGTCAGTTTTAACATGTTTTTCTATATATTTCTTGTATTTTATCAGAAATATTTTCCTTGTAGATCTTCAGTTTTTTCAGAAAATGTTTATAATTCCACTTTCAACCAACTTAGGGATATTTTTATGCCCACCATTTTATCTGTATAATTTTTCCATGAAATACTCAATCTTAACATGTTTTTGTATATATTTCTTCAATTTTATCAGAGATATTCTCCATGTAAATCTTCAATTTTATCAGAAAATATTTATAATTCCACTTTCAATCAACTGAGAAATATTTTATGCCTACCATTTTATCTGTATAATTTTCCATGATAATCTTCAATTTTAATGTTTTTCTATATTTTTTTCAATTTTAACAGAAATATTTTCCATGTAAATCTTCAGTTTTATCAGAAAATGTTTATAATTCTACTTTCAATCAACTTAGGAATATTTTTATTCCTACCAATTTATCTGTATAATTTTCCATGAAATAGTCAATTTTAACGTGTTTTTCTATATATTTCTTGAATTTTATCAGAAATATATTCCTTGTAGATCTTCAATTTTATCAGAAAATGTTTATAATTCCCCTTTCAATCAACTTAGAAATGTTTTTATTCTTACCATTTTATCTGTAATTTTCCATGATAATCTTCAATTTTAATGTTACTTTATATTTTTCTACAATTTTATTAGAAATATTTCTCATGTAAATCTTCAGTTCTATCATAAAATGTTTCTACTTCCTTTTTCAATCAATTTAGTAATTTTTTTGTGTCTACCATTTTACTTAATTTTCCATGAAAATTGTCAATTTTAATGTTTTTCTATATGCTTCTTCAATTTTGTCAGAAACATTTTCCATATAAATCTTTAATTTTATCATAAAATGTTTTTACTTCCTTTTTCATTAAAAAAGTGAATATTTTATATCCTTAATGTTACACTCAGAGCAAATTAGTCAATTTTTCTTCATTTTTAAGGTTATGGGAATAATTGAAGTTCCAGGGATAGGAAAAGAATAAAGGGTAAGGCTTGGATGAGTTCTTACTATGCCCTTATTTAAACAGTTTAGTATTTTAATTTAAGGGTATAAAGTAAAATCTTTTCCAAATGTTGAACACTGTTGACACAAATGCTGTAGATTTTCGGATTTAGTTGGAACAAAGGACTTTGCTGTGTCAGCAGAAAGAGAAAAAGGTCTTAGGGTTGCTCCGATCCAAGCAGCAAATCACGGAAATATACAGGAGAATTGGTTATCACTACTGATATTCACATTAATTTTCTATGCCCAATGGCCTGTTTAGAATAGACTCCTAGCTTCTAAGATAAAGAGATTCTAAGGACCAAAATACATCACACAATCTTTTCAAAACTACAATAATGGTGGACTTACTTTATTGTTTCCGCGGAAAAACCATGGTCTTATGAGTATATGATGCTATAACATTCTGACTTATTTATTCAAGTTGTCATCTTGAAAGGCCACACAATAATGAATTTTCTACCATTTATGTTGATGAAATTGCTCAGGGCAACCATTTCCTTCCTGAGGACAAAGACACTTCATTTACTCTGAGTTCTGGGTCCTTTTCAGCACACAGTAAGATGTAGTAATACATTCTTTTTCTTCGATGTACTTGTGCCATGGATGGGTCATGAGTACCACTTTTAAAAGTGTGTGTGATTTTGATTTTAAAATACATATCATAATGTTTGAAAAATCTTGGCCCCAAGGTATACACAAGAAACAGAGTTCTTTCTCCCAGATTTAGCATGGTGAATTTCATTTGGGAATCTTAGTGCCCTCCACCTCACATCTTGAGATATGTTCTTGAACTAAACTGGAAGAGGAACCCAAGGCTTACAGATTTCACTAGGTCACCTGGCCAGTGGGCGCTGAGGATCCTCCCTCTACTCTCTGGCATTGAGATCATGGGTGCTTGGCACTGCACCCAGCGTGGGTTCTAGCGATGCAAACTTGGCTTCTCAACTTGAGCAGCAGCATTTTACCCACCGAGTCATCTCTGTTGTCTCAAGATGATGCTCTAATTCAGATGAGCACAGAGCATGGTATAAAGAAGTGACTCTCCAAAGGCCATGGTGCTGGTAAGTGCTAAGCAAAACTCAAAACAGAGGACCCTGGGTTTGCAATCTCAAGTTGCTCTTCGTTTATTCACCTCACACAAACGAACTACCAAACAAAGAATGTGCCAGCAGCAGCCGCAGCATGTCTGTTTATATTTCTTTGCCTTTGAGTTCCATAGACTGCCATTTCTGCTATGCATGGGTCATCTGATAACTGCTCATTTACCTTTTTTTTTTTTGGCATTTTCGTGTGTTTTTTTCTGTTTGTTTATTACCTGCCAATATATATATATATATAGTATATATGAAAATAGGGTCAGAGGACCCAAGTTGTTGCTGTCGTCGTCGTCTTCTTCTTCTTCTTCTTCCTCCTCCTCCCCCCTCCTTCTCCTCCTCCTCCCCTTCCTCTTCCTCCCCCCCCCTCCTCCTCCTCCTCCTCCTCTTCTTCTTCTTCTTTATCTTCATCATCACCATCTCTAAGTTAGTTGTTCCACAGCTACAGTTAAGATGAATCAGCATCTTCCTGGGGTAGTTAGTGGTCAACCAAAGCTTTTCAAAATTGGTTTTGTGTTTCTTAGAATTTAAAACTTGCAAAAAAAAAAGTTAGAATTTGAGGGGAAAAGCTTGTGTGTTTTCATTAGGTCCTCAAAGAACAATTGTACTGTTTTCTCTCATTCTTGCCTTTGCTTACCTTAACCAAGAATGTTGAAGCCCAAAGTGGGCCTGCTTTCTGCCTTGTGTTTTAAACCCCTGTCCATTAGCACTTGCTAAATAAACACATAACCTGTTGTCTCATCTGAAGCACATCATCTGCACTGACAGTTTCACATTCTCTCTGGACACATCTCCAGAATCTGCCAACTTTACATGAAGGGTTCTTGTCAATTTCTGAAGAGTAAAATTGTATGCGAAGAGAGCACCTTACTTTTAGTACAGCCTTCTATATTGTTTATATTGGCTTTGCCATTTCTACTCTTTGGAAAACACTTTTGCAAAACATCGTTTCCTGTATCTAAAGGAAGATTTGGGACCCTGACAAGGGAGTTCAATGCACAGCCACCTTCATATCAGATGTGCACATACATAGATGTGCATTAGTAAATAAAGGTGTCAAATATAAGCTCCACTTTTATTTTCTTAGCAGTCACACTAATCTGGCTTTTGGAAACAGACTTGTATTAAGAAGATTCTGTTATTCATTTATTGATTTGCTTATTCATGCCTCAAATGTGGCTTTACATCATAACTAAAATGGAGATGGGGACCAGGAAATAATAAGATGAATAAAACATACACCATGGTAGATTAGAAAAACAAAGATAAAGAAAATCAAAGTCATAGTGGGCAGGATAAAAGTAGTGGCAGAAGAGGGGTCTGCAGAGCAGCACCCCCAAATTGGCATTTGAGTGGACTTGTAGGAGATGAAGGGCTTTGTACCCGGTCCTTACAGGGGTGGGCAATATGTCTTCAGAGATTCAGGGAAGAAAGAAAATAAAATAGGGGAAGGACAGAGCTAATAGTCGAATAAATGTATCCAAGGACTGATAGAGAACCTTCAGAAAGATTTTGAACCAAGGGGGAGACACTGATTTTTCTCTGTGCTGCTGAAGTGAAATGAATGGCTGGTGCTAGGGTGGCCATCAGGAGCAAGAGCCGGAGTCCATTTGGGGGGCTGATAAAGGAATACTGCTGACAGATGGTGTTGAGTTGAACTAGAGTGATCTCAGCAGTGCTTGTTGAAGATAAGATACAGGTAAGGGAGCTCCTCATCCAGGGGCATGCCTGCAGGGAGAGGCTGCCTGCAGGGAGAGGCTGCCTGCAGGGAGAGGCTGCCTGCAGGGAGAGGCTGCCTGCCTGGAGAAGCTGCCTGCAGGAGTACTGATCCTGTAAGGGAGCAGAGCTGTCATTTATCACAGTGAAGACTGATGGGAAAGAGGCGAAAAAGGGCATTCAGGAGTTAAACTTGAGGAAACCCTTGAATACTTATGCTAAAGACCTTGCTAGTAGCTCTTGCAGCCTTTCTTTGATACAACTCAAGCCCTATGCCAAGCTTACAAAAGATTTGTAAAGTCTTAGCAACTTGTTGTTTGTGCTGCAACCTGTTGGTGGCCAGACCACACATGTGCTATAAGTTCTCAGTTTGCTGCTACTGAGTCTGGGGTAAGAGAATGTTGGTTGAGTATTAGTGGCACAATTGGGCACTTAATATGCATTGTGATGCTCTAGTGGATGTGTGTGTGAGTGCTGTGAGAAGGGGAGCTTTCTGTCCATTGACAGTGTCAGAGGTACATACAAAGAGCTTCAGCTCTGTGGTGTGGGCTTCATCAGTCCGTGGCAGAGTGAGGAGTCAGGCATCTGTACCTCTCCAGACTCTCAGGCTCATGTTCATGCTATAAACACGTTGCATTCCTTGTGTGCAGGTGAGGGGAGCCACACTTGGAGAGGCAGGTTCACACCAGAACTCTGAGGGTGAAGTCCCCGCTTGGTTCTGGAGGACCCTGTCCTCCTGCTTCCAGTACTAAGGGATGACCACCATGTGTTACCATCCTCCAGGCCACCTCTAATGCTTCTGAAATCCTCTATGAAGGTATTTTGTGTGCTTTCATGAGGATTTTCTGCAGATTTAATGTGTTCCCTGTGTCACACAGGCATGTGACCATCATTTAGTCAACGATCCCGGAAGAGATGAAATCTAAAAATCCCCATCTGAAAGCATCCAAATACATGTAATCTTTAAGCAGGTGTTCGTGCATGTCATGAGGGGGTGTCAGGAGTGTTTGGAGGGCTGGACCCCCAAAAGTGGATAAACAGAAGTCACAACAAGATCCTGTTGCTTAGTGTGTGTGTGTGTGTGTGTGTGTGTGTGTGTGTGTGAGAGAGAGACAGAGACAGAGAGACAGAGACAGACAAAGACAGACAGACAGAGAGACAGGGACAGAGAGACAGACAAAGACAGACAGACAGAGAGACAGAGAGACAAAGAGATACAGAGAAAGAGACATGCACAGAGACACAGAGTTGGGGGCAGGGACAGACTGAGATTCAGTTCGGACAAATTGACTAGATCAAGTAATTTAAACTCCCTTGGAGTCTCTCCTCTTTTTTATGTTACAATCATGCAATGCAGCTTAATTAGACATATACTGATATTTTCTGGATGTTATACATAAGTTAATAAAACAAAAACCATCTGCTACTGTCATTGAGGTACTCCTCCTTAGAATTAGGTAACACGTTATTATAGTTAAAAACCAGAAAACATACTTCGCCAGCTCCAATCCAGCAGGTAAATGTAAGAACACCATCCATTTTTTATTAGCAAACTACATATTAAAAGAATAACTTATTTTCTTTCAGAAGTTCATCCATTTCTGGAGTTCAGAGATAAATGAAGTCTTTTCTCAGTGGATACTGGTTCTTGCTGTAGTTTTGTGCATTCTGTTTTCCAGTGAGAAGGGCACAACAGGCACGGGTGAGCATTCACATCCCGTGACCTTTGCAGCCTCCAAACTTTATTCTTCCTTAGCTCATTGGTGTCTTGCTTTGGGGAGGAAGCCTTAGCCTATTCCTACCCAGGCTCCTACTTCTGATTCCAAATGTGAAAATATAAGTTTTTCTTTGACTTGGAGTATCCTAAGACACCAAAACATCCTTTTGGACACCACTCCACCTTCCTCTTCACTTTTCTTGGGCTGTCATTTTTTTATGCACACATGTGGATTTACAGCGTGCCCTCTTCTGACACCCCAGTAGTTCCATCCTTTGTTATATGTTTGTAACAACAGATCCATATCTAACCTGGCCACCTCCTATGCAAGGCTGCATTGAAATCTTAGCACTTCTAAGCTCTTTTAAATCATTGGTTACAGCCTCTTTGCAGAGATGTAAACATGGGATACTTTTAGTTGCAGTGTATTTTCATAGCTTCCTTTCCATATAGTTCCTAATTTAAAAGTTTAGCTTTCAGGTCAGGTTATGATCAGATTCTTAAATTGATTTTTATCTGGCCTTTTCTTTCTTCTGTGGGAGGCAACACTGTTACTCTCCTTTCCTGGAACGCCTTGTACATTTAAATCAGCTTTACATTGGGAAGCTGTGTTTGATAGTGTCTGATGACTGATGCTCAGTGAATAGAGCTGACCATTGCAGGCCCGTCTTTGAAGGTGCCTGAGTGGTCACATGCAAATGTTACTTCATGGTCCTTGAGGAATGTGGCTCTAGGTAGTAGTGGATGAACTAGCCTGAACAAACTCTGAAACAATACCAAATACGTTACAGGATTAACTATGTAATCAATATTATAATTATGTTATTGGGTTTCTTGATGTCTAATTTCTAGAGTTCTTTATATATTTTGAATATTAGTCCTCTGTCAAATATAGGGCTGGTGAAGATCTTTTCCTGTTCTGTAGGTTATCAGTTTGTCATATTTATGGTGTTCTTAGCCTTGCTTTTCAGTTTTATGAGGTCCCATAATCTTAGTTCCTGAGCTGTTGGTATTCTTCCAGTGGAAGGAGAGGGACTTCAACCCATCAAAAAAAAAAAAAAAGTCAACCCAAAATTTGTCCTGCCTACAAGATCACAGAGATAAAAATGGAGCAGAGACTGGAGGAACAGTCAGCCCATGACTGGCCCAACTTGAGACCAATCCCATGGGAGAGAGCCAAGTCCTGATACTATTAATGATATGCTCTTATGCTTGCAGACAGGAGCCTAGCATAACTGTCTCCTGAGAGGCTTCATCCAGCAGCAGGTGGAAACAGATGCAGAGACCCATAGCCAAATATCATGCATAACTCAGGGAGTCTTGTGGAAGATTAGGGAATAGAATTGAGCAAGCCAATGGGGTGAAGACACTACAAGACCTACAAATTAACCTGGGCCTATGGGAGCTCACAGAACCTGAACCACCAACCA